>BMAU01005527.1:0-56065 GCA_019973935.1 Trichonephila clavipes
AAATGACGACGAAATTGTGACTTTCGTGCTAGAAGAATCAGGCTCTGTTGATGATGAAAAGGATGAAGACTAGGACATTAACAACAACGAAACTAGCAAGGGCTCATCCAATTCTGACTCATTTTCTGCGTTATAGAGAGTTTTGCATTGGTACAAAGAGGTATCGGAGTGTTGTCCTACTCAACTACTGCTGCTCAAGAGAATGAGAGACTCTGCAGCTAAAGCGTCAAGGTGTGCAATCGTATAGTGAAAATAATTGGTTATTCTCCACAATGAATGTAAAATTGCGACATTTTGCATCTGTTTTGCTTTTTCTTCAAGCACGTTTCCCGCATGTGATGATTTTCAGCATTCGTATAGTGTCCGGTTTCATATACAGCATGGATCGCTTTCGATTATCCAAACAAACACGGATCAGAAGCGTGTCCGGTCCCAATTGATTCGGATAAACCACGTTCTATTGTATTTTGATTGAATGTAATATTCGTTCTTTGACGTGAAAATTATTCGGTTTCTGAGACTATTTTAGCCATGTTGTAATATATGTGACATAAATAAGGATTGCATACAAAATCTTGAAATGTCCTGGTTTTTAGAGTTTTATACCGTGTTCAAACATAATAATGAATAGTCAAAAGAAATCATTCCTTAATTTTGAAAAATCTAAAACAATATCAAAATAACCAAATTTTATTTAATTTAGTACCCCATAGTAAAATATTATTTTCCATCTAACATCCATGATATCTAAATCATGAATGGTAATTCTGTTAAATATAACTTTAAAAGTTTGTTTTTAGGAACAATTTTTCAAATATACAACTAATGCTTATAAAAATATTTCAAAAACCGTTGATTGATTACTTCACCCGTTGTATACTTTAGTCATGATACGCTGCATACATGTTTACCTTATTTTTATAGTGATGATTGTACTGGAAAAATGTTCTTATGTCTATTTTATTTTTGCTTATGAAATCGTTTTTCATTTGATTTTTCTTCTTATTCAAAATGATTCGAACTCTTATGAACAAAAAGTTACCTTTTGAAAGAACGATAAATGTTTTACGGAAAGCATTAATAGTAAATTTATGGCCATTGAAGAAACGATGGAGATATTCAACATGACAGCTTCCTGTACATTGTTTAATCAATAATGTTAGGATTTTTAAAGAAAGGAAATAATTAGAATTTTTAAGAAATTAAACTTAGGATAGGCTATGTGTGTATGGTGTTTTCAAGATGTATTATTTCGTGGAAATTAAGAGTTGAAAGTCTTTCATTCTATGGGTTTTCTGAAATTGAAATTGATTTATTGTTAAAAATATCAAGACTAAGGAATGTTTTTTTTTCATAAAGATAAGAGAAAGGTCTTAAAATTAGACTTACAGAAGAAATGATTCGAAATCTCGTGTTTGGCCAATGAAAAATACAACTATTGTTCCTGGTGGTGAACTATTGCTTCTGAATATATATTGATCTATGTTAAAAAAAATATGTGGTAATTAAAGTAAAATATCAATAATATATCATACAAAATACCATGTTATACAAAATAATAAACACATTTAAGAAATAAAAGTATTAATTACTCTTATACCAGTTTAAAACTATACAATTATTTTAAAACTGTTCTGCCAGAGTTGAGGGCTATCTTGTTCGGCAATATCTTGATTTTGTGGAAAGATAGACCAATGTAATATGAAAAATAATTTTGAAGCTATTGAGAAATTATAGATAAATGAATGCCGGAATTGAAAGGGAAAAAAAATAAGGTAGGCTTAGCGTACCTTTACGAGTAAGATACTTTAAAGTATCTTTATATACTAAGGTAATGATAGAATTCCTTTGTATGTATTAAAAAATTTTGAGGTATGGAGAAGAAATTTAAAATTTAAGAAAGGAATTAACGAGAATGTGTTGTGTAGAACTAAAAAGCATCAAAATAATGCTAAACACATTGTTGTGTCTGGTTTTCTTCTGCGATTCCTTCTCTGGATTGTGTAGATGTTCGAAAGTCCACTGATCTTCTCCCTCTGCACTCGTCTTGTTGAACACAATCTCTCTCTCTAGCTCTCTCCAAAACGGACAGAACCACCTTCTGCTGATTCCGTTTCAGAAACAGATCCGGAATTCCATTCTTTGTCTGACTTGAACGACTCACTATACCTGAATCAATTCCCAGTTTTCCTCTATCTGTCGAATGCTGTGCATGAATACAGAATGTGTTGTACTGTCTATGAACTTTGCTTTTTTGTTCAATTCCTATTGAATAAAATTTCAATGTTTTGGGGCTATTGGCATGGCTATTTAATTTTAATATAGCGCATACATGTTTGTATATCGGTTTTTTTACTATTTTATTTATTGCTTTTTTCCAAATAGTTTGTTTTTTAGGTTTGGGTTTGTTTATTGAAGAAGATGAGGATTTTGTTGACAGATTTGAACTGGTGTCTACTTCACCATGGTCTTCCAATCCCGTTTTATCTAAATCTGTTGCTTTCGGCGACATATTGGTTGATAATTCTGTGTCGGTTTGGGTGCTATTGTCTATTAAGTGGAGGGTAGATTGTGTGCTATTGTCGGTAATGTTGATGTAGGTTTGGGTACTATTGTCAAAATGTTTTCTTTAGTTAGGGTTTGAGTAAAACTATTGCTAAAAATTAATATATGGGTTTGAGTGAAGTTATTTGTTGTATCTATGAACGTATCTATTGAAATATAGTTGAAAATATTGTATACTAGAACTGCTATTGTTATTATATTGATATAAGCCAAAGGATTAAGAGGATATTGTATGGCTTGAATGAAATTATAGATTACTGTCGCCGACAGCAGGATTGGAAATGTAAATATGCTGATAATGTAAAATATCAATTTGTAGTCCATTTCTTTTCGTTTCTTCAGTAAAATTCTAAAAAAGAGAAGAAATTATATGTAGAAATCTATGAAAGAGAAAATATTAAAAAACATGAAATTGGTGCATAAACAATTATCTGCTCACTGACACAAAATATCAATTGCGTATTATTAATCAATATGTTTATTAATTTAATGTGCACTGAATTTAACACAAATACATGTAATTAAATATTAATTATATTTGTAACTGCGTACTTTTTCTTAGTTGATACAGATATATTTTAATTAATTCATTAAACAAACTTTTATTTTTTACTTTATTTTATTCAACATACATTTTTATAAGCGGAAATTTGATTTAACCTTTTTTATAAAAATTCCTTCTTTCAAATTCATCTTGAAAACTGTAAAAGATTTATTTCAAAGAAAGCTTTTGGACGAAATGTTTATTTCTTGTCTTGTGATTATGAATTTTAAACAGTAGAACGTCGTTTATCCGAACGTTTTTTTATCCGGAGCATCAAACATCCAAAGCATTTTTTTTGTCAACTACATTTACTGTATATGAATGCGTTTTCGAACGGTACAATACTGAACACTTGTTTCGCGTGAAGCCAAATTGACGGGAATACCCAAGGTCAGGGATATTTAGAGATTTTCAGTTATTTGATCTGCGCGGAATATTAGATCAGTTTGTTTCCAAATGAGGGGGTGTACACATGATCTTTTATTAAGTTGTGAACTGGTATGGCTTCAAATTGAAAACGGAAGAGCAACGTCTTGAACATAGAGACAAAACTTGAAATATTGAAGCGTCACACGAAGGGAGAAAGTGGATTGTCTCCAGCACAGTTTTACAATGCTGGAAAGTCACCAATTTCTGATATAAGCTGAGAAACCATTTTAAATTTTGCATCAAAACATGACTCAGAATATGGCTTGAAGAAAAGGAAAAACTTAGAGGTTCTTGATTGTGCACTCTACTTGTTGTTTTCACGACGTGGCATCTCCAACGTAGGAGATTACTGACTTTGTCCAGTCGATCGCGAGATATCAAGAATGTGATGAAGAGGATGTAGAATTCTGGATGGCATGAAATGAAGAAAACTTTGGAGTTCAAATAATAAATGACGACGAAATTGTGACTTTCGTGCTAGAAGAATCAGGCTCTGTTGATGATGAAAAGGATGAAGACTAGGACATTAACAACAACGAAACTAGCAAGGGCTCATCCAATTCTGACTCATTTTCTGCGTTATAGAGAGTTTTGCATTGGTACAAAGAGGTATCGGAGTGTTGTCCTACTCAACTACTGCTGCTCAAGAGAATGAGAGACTCTGCAGCTAAAGCGTCAAGGTGTGCAATCGTATAGTGAAAATAATTGGTTATTCTCCACAATGAATGTAAAATTGCGACATTTTGCATCTTTTTTGCTTTTTCTTCAAGCACGTTTCCCGCATGTGATGATTTTCAGCATTCGTATAGTGTCCGGTTTCATATACAGCATGGATCGCTTTCGATTATCCAAACAAACACGGATCAGAAGCGTGTCCGGTCCCAATTGATTCGGATAAACCACGTTCTACTGTATTTTGATTGAATGTAATATTCGTTCTTTGACGTGAAAATTATTCGGTTTCTGAGACTATTTAAGCCATGTTGTACTATATGTGACATAAATAAGGATTGCATACAAAATCTTGAAATGTCCTGGTTTTTAGAGTTTTATACCGTGTTCAAACATAATAATGAATAGTCAAAAGAAATCATTCCTTAATTTTGAAAAATCTAAAACAATATCAAAATAACCAAATTTTATTTAATTTAGTACCCCATAGTAAAATATTATTTTCCATCTAACATCCATGATATCTAAATCATGAATGGTAATTCTGTTAAATATAATTTTAAAAGTTTGTTTTTAGGAACAATTTTTCAAATATACAACTAATGCTTATAAAAATATTTCAAAAACCGTTGATTGATTACTTCACCCGTAGTATACTTTAGTCATGATACGCTGCATACATGTTTACCTTATTTTTATAGTGAGGATTGTACTGGGGAAAAATGTTCTTATGTCTATTTTATTTTTGCTTATGAAATCGTTTTTCATTTGATTTTTCTTCTTATTCAAAATGATTCGAACTCTTATGAACAAAAAGTTACCTTTTGAAAGAACGATAAATGTTTTACGGAAAGCATTAATAGTAAATTTATGGCCATTGAAGAAACGATGGAGATATTCAACATGACAGCTTCCTGTACATTGTTTAATCAATAATGTTAGGATTTTTAAAGAAAGGAAATAATTAGAATTTTTAAGAAATTAAACTTACGATAGGCTATGTGTGTATGGTGTTTTCAAGATGTATTATTTCGTGGAAATTAAGAGTTGAAAGTCTTCCATTCTATGGGTTTTCTGAAATTGAAATTGATTTATTGTTAAAAATATCAAGACTAAGGAATATTTTTTTTTCATAAAGATAAGAGAAAGGTCTTAAAATTAGACTTACAGAAGAAATGATTCGAAATCTCGTGTTTGGCCAATGAAAAATACAACTATTGTTCCTGGTGGTGAACTATTGCTTCTGAATATATATTGATCTATGTTAAAAAAATATGTGGTAATTAAAGTAAAATATCAATAATATATCATACAAAATACCATGTTATACAAAATAATAAACACATTTAAGAAATAAAAGTATTAATTACTCTTATACCAGTTTAAAACTATACAATTATTTTAAAACTGTTCTGCCAGAGTTGAGGGCTATCTTGTTCGGCAATATCTTGATTTTGTGGAAAGATAGACCAATGTAATATGAAAAATAATTTTGAAGCTATTGAGAAATTATAGATAAATGAATGCCGGAATTGAAAGGGAAAAAAAATAAGGTAGGCTTAGCGTACCTTTACGAGTAAGATACTTTAAAGTATCTTTATATAGTAAGGTAATGATAGAATTCCTTTGTATGTATTAAAAAATTTTGAGGTATGGAGAAGAAATTTAAAATTTAAGAAAGGAATTAACGAGAATGTGTTGTGTAGAACTAAAAAGCATCAAAATAATGCTAAACACATTGTTGTGTCTGGTTTTCTTCTGCGATTCCTTCTCTGGATTGTGTAGATGTTCGAAAGTCCACTGATCTTCTCCCTCTGCACTCGTCTTGTTGAACACAATCTCTCTCTCTAGCTCTCTCCAAAACGGACAGAACCACCTTCTGCTGATTCCGTTTCAGAAACAGATCCGGAATTCCATTCTTTGTCTGACTTGAACGACTCACTATACCTGAATCAATTCCCAGTTTTCCTCTATCTGTCGAATGCTGTGCATGAATACAGAATGTGTTGTACTGTCTATGAACTTTGCTTTTTGTTCAATTCCTATTGAATAAAATTTCAATGTTTTGGGGCTATTGGCATGGCTATTTAATTTTAATATAGCGCATACATGTTTGTATATCGGTTTTTTTACTATTTTATTTATTGCTTTTTTCCAAATAGTTTGTTTTTTAGGTTTGGGTTTGTTTATTGAAGAAGATGAGGATTTTGTTGACAGATTTGAACTGGTGTCTACTTCACCATGGTCTTCCAATCCCGTTTTATCTAAATCTGTTGCTTTCGGCGACATATTGGTTGATAATTCTGTGTCGGTTTGGGTGCTATTGTCTATTAAGTGGAGGGTAGATTGTGTGCTATTGTCGGTAATGTTGATGTAGGTTTGGGTACTATTGTCAAAATGTTTTCTTTAGTTAGGGTTTGAGTAAAACTATTGCTAAAAATTAATATATGGGTTTGAGTGAAGTTATTTGTTGTATCTATGAACGTATCTATTGAAATATAGTTGAAAATATTGTATACTAGAACTGCTATTGTTATTATATTGATATAAGCCAAAGGATTAAGAGCATATTGTATGGCTTGAATGAAATTATAGATTACTGTCGCCGACAGCAGGATTGGAAATGTAAATATGCTGATAATGTAAAATATCAATTTGTAGTCCATTTCTTTTCGTTTCTTCAGTAAAATTCTAAAAAAGAGAAGAAATTATATGTAGAAATCTATGAAAGAGAATATATTAAAAAACATGAAATTGGTGCATAAACAATTATCTGCTCACTGACACAAAATATCAATTGCGTATTATTAATGAATATGTTTATTAATTTAATGTGCACTGAATTTAACACAAATACATGTAATTAAATATTAATTATATTTGTAACTGCGTACTTTTTCTTAGTTAATACAGATATATTTTAATTAATTCATTAAACAAACTTTTATTTTTTACTTTATTTTATTCAACATACATTTTTATAAGCGGAAATTTGATTTAACCTTTTTTATAAAAACTCCTTCTATCAAATTCATCTTGAAAACTGTAAAAGATTTATTTCAAAGAAAGCTTTTGGACGAAATGTTTATTTCTTGTCTTGTGATTATGAATTTTAAACAGTAGAACGTCGTTTATCCGAACGTTTTTTTATCCGGAGCATCAAACATCGAAAGCATTTTTTTGTCAACTACATTTGCTGTATATGAATGCGTTTTCGAACGGTACAATACTGAACACTTGTTTCGCGTGAAGCCAAATTGACGGGAATACCCAAGGTCAGGGATATTTAGAGATTTTCAGTTATTTGATCTGCGCGGAATATTAGATCAGTTTGTTTCCAAATGAGGGGGTGTACACATGATCTTTTATTAAGTTGTGAACTGGTATGGCTTCAAATTGAAAACGGAAGAGCAACGTCTTGAACATAGAGACAAAACTTGAAATATTGAAGCGTCACACGAAGGGAGAAAGTGGATTGTCTCCAGCACAGTTTTACAATGCTGGAAAGTCACCAATTTCTGATATAAGCTGAGAAACCATTTTAAATTTTGCATCAAAACATGACTCAGAATATGGCTTGAAGAAAAGGAAAAACTTAGAGGTTCTTGATTGTGCACTCTACTTGTTGTTTTCACGACGTGGCATCTCCAACGTAGGAGATTACTGACTTTGTCCAGTCGATCGCGAGATATCAAGAATGTGATGAAGAGGATGTAGAATTCTGGATGGCATGAAATGAAGAAAACTTTGGAGTTCAAATAATAAATGACGACGAAATTGTGACTTTCGTGCTAGAAGAATCAGGCTCTGTTGATGATGAAAAGGATGAAGACTAGGACATTAACAACAACGAAACTAGCAAGGGCTCATCCAATTCTGACTCATTTTCTGCGTTATAGAGAGTTTTGCATTGGTACAAAGAGGTATCGGAGTGTTGTCCTACTCAACTACTGCTGCTCAAGAGAATGAGAGACTCTGCAGCTAAAGCGTCAAGGTGTGCAATCGTATAGTGAAAATAATTGGTTATTCTCCACAATGAATGTAAAATTGCGACATTTTGCATCTGTTTTGCTTTTTCTTCAAGCACGTTTCCCGCATGTGATGATTTTCAGCATTCGTATAGTGTCCGGTTTCATATACAGCATGGATCGCTTTCGATTATCCAAACAAACACGGATCAGAAGCGTGTCCGGTCCCAATTGATTCGGATAAACCACGTTCTACTGTATTTTGATTGAATGTAATATTCGTTCTTTGACGTGAAAATTATTCGGTTTCTGAGACTATTTAAGCCATGTTGTAGTATATGTGACATAAATAAGGATTGCATACAAAATCTTGAAATGTCCTGGTTTTTAGCGTTTTATACCGTGTTCAAACATAATAATGAATAGTCAAAAGAAATCATTCCTTAATTTTGAAAAATCTAAAACAATATCAAAATAACCAAATTTTATTATATTTAGTACCCCATAGTAAAATATTATTTTCCATCTAACATCCATGATATCTAAATCATGAATGGTAATTCTGTTAAATATAATTTTAAAAGTTTGTTTTTAGGGACAATTTTTCAAATATACAACTAATGCTTATAAAAATATTTCAAAAACCGTTGATTGATTACTTCACCCGTAGTATACTTTAGTCATGATACGCTGCATACATGTTTACCTTTTTTTTATAGTGAGGATTGTACTGGGGAAAAAATGTTCTTATGTCTATTTTATTTTTGCTTATGAAATCGTTTTTCATTTGATTTTTCTTCTTATTCAAAATGATTCCAACTCTTATGAACAAAAAGTTACCTTTTGAAAGAACGATAAATGTTTTACGGAAAGCATTAATAGTAAATTTATGGCCATTGAAGAAACGATGGAGATATTCAACATGACAGCTTCCTGTACATTGTTTAATCAATAATGTTAGGATTTTTAAAGAAAGGAAATAATTAGTATTTTTAAGAAATTAAAAATACGATAGGCTATGTGTGTATGGTGTTTTCAAGATGTATTACTTCGTGGAAATTAAGAGTTGAAAGTCTTTCATTCTATGGGTTTTCTGAAATTGAAATTGATTTATTGTTAAAAATATCAAGACTAAGGAATGTTTTTTTTTTCATAAAGATAAGAGAAAGGTCTTAAAATTAGACTTACAGAAGAAATGATTCGAAATCTCGTGTTTGGCCAATGAAAAATACAACTATTGTTCCTGGTGGTGAACTATTGCTTCTGAATATATATTGATCTATGTTAAAAAAAATATGTGGTAATTAAAGTAAAATATCAATAATATATCATACAAAATACCATGTTATACAAAATAATAAACACATTTAAGAAATAAAAGTATTAATTACTCTTATACCAGTTTAAAACTATACAATTATTTTAAAACTGTTCTGCCAGAGTTGAGGGCTATCTTGTTCGGCAATATCTTGATTTTGTGGAAAGATAGACCAATGTAATATGAAAAATAATTTTGAAGCTATTGAGAAATTATAGATAAATGAATGCCGGAATTGAAAGGGAAAAAAAATAAGGTAGGCTTAGCGTACCTTTACGAGTAAGATACTTTAAAGTATCTTTATATAGTAAGGTAATGATAGAATTCCTTTCTATGTATTAAAAAATGTTGAGGTATGGAGAAGAAATTTAAAATTTAAGAAAGGAATTAACGAGAATGTGTTGTGTAGAACTAAAAAGCATCAAAATAATGCTAAACACATTGTTGTGTCTGGTTTTCTTCTGCGATTCCTTCTCTGGATTGTGTAGATGTTCGAAAGTCCACTGATCTTCTCCCTCTGCACTCGTCTTGTTGAACACAATCTCTCTCTCTAGCTCTCTCCAAAACGGACAGAACCACCTTCTGCTGATTCCGTTTCAGAAACAGATCCGGAATTCCATTCTTTGTCTGACTTGAACGACTCACTATACCTGAATCAATTCCCAGTTTTCCTCTATCTGTCGAATGCTGTGCATGAATACAGAATGTGTTGTACTGTCTATGAACTTTGCTTTTTTGTTCAATTCCTATTGAATAAAATTTCAATGTTTTGGGGCTATTGGCATGGCTATTTAATTTTAATATAGCGCATACATGTTTGTATATCGGTTTTTTTACTATTTTATTTATTGCTTTTTTCCAAATAGTTTGTTTTTAGGTTTGGGTTTGTTTATTGAAGAAGATGAGGATTTTGTTGACAGATTTGAACTGGTGTCTACTTCACCATGGTCTTCCAATCCCGTTTTATCTAAATCTGTTGCTTTCGGCGACATATTGGTTGATAATTCTGTGTCGGTTTGGGTGCTATTGTCTATTAAGTGGAGGGTAGATTGTGTGCTATTGTCGGTAATGTTGATGTAGGTTTGGGTACTATTGTCAAAATGTTTTCTTTAGTTAGGGTTTGAGTAAAACTATTGCTAAAAATTAATATATGGGTTTGAGTGAAGTTATTTGTTGTATCTATGAACGTATCTATTGAAATATAGTTGAAAATATTGTATACTAGAACTGCTATTGTTATTATATTGATATAAGCCAAAGGATTAAGAGGATATTGTATGGCTTGAATGAAATTATAGATTACTGTCGCCGACAGCAGGATTGGAAATGTAAATATGCTGATAATGTAAAATATCAATTTGTAGTCCATTTCTTTTCGTTTCTTCAGTAAAATTCTAAAAAAGAGAAGAAATTATATGTAGAAATCTATGAAAGAGAATATATTAAAAAACATGAAATTGGTGCATAAACAATTATCTGCTCACTGACACAAAATATCTCAATTGCGTATTATTAATCAATATGTTTATTAATTTAATGTGCACTGAATTTAACACAAATACATGTAATTAAATATTAATTATATTTGTAACTGCGTACTTTTTCTTAGTTGATACAGATATATTTTAATTAATTCATTAAACAAACTTTTATTTTTTACTTTATTTTATTCAACATACATTTTTATAAGCGGAAATTTGATTTAACCTTTTTTATAAAAATTCCTTCTTTCAAATTCATCTTGAAAACTGTAAAAGATTTATTTCAAAGAAAGCTTTTGGACGAAATGTTTATTTCTTGTCTTGTGATTATGAATTTTAAACAGTAGAACGTCGTTTATCCGAACGTTTTTTTATCCGGAGCATCAAACATCCAAAGCATTTTTTTTGTCAACTACATTTACTGTATATGAATGCGTTTTCGAACGGTACAATACTGAACGCTTGTTTCGCGTGAAGCCAAATTGACGGGAATACCCAAGGTCAGGGATATTTAGAGATTTTCAGTTATTTGATCTGCGCGGAATATTAGATCAGTTTGTTTCCAAATGAGGGGGTGTACACATGATCTTTTATTAAGTTGTGAACTGGTATGGCTTCAAATGGAAAACGGAAGAGCAACGTCTTGAACATAGAGACAAAACTTGAAATATTGAAGCGTCACACGAAGGGAGAAAGTGGATTGTCTCCAGCACAGTTTTACAATGCTGGAAAGTCACCAATTTCTGATATAAGCTGAGAAACCATTTTAAATTTTGCATCAAAACATGACTCAGAATATGGCTTGAAGAAAAGGAAAAACTTAGAGGTTCTTGATTGTGCACTCTACTTGTTGTTTTCACGACGTGGCATCTCCAACGTAGGAGATTACTGACTTTGTCCAGTCGATCGCGAGATATCAAGAATGTGATGAAGAGGATGTAGAATTCTGGATGGCATGAAATGAAGAAAACTTTGGAGTTCAAATAATAAATGACGACGAAATTGTGACTTTCGTGCTAGAAGAATCAGGCTCTGTTGATGATGAAAAGGATGAAGACTAGGACATTAACAACAACGAAACTAGCAAGGGCTCATCCAATTCTGACTCATTTTCTGCGTTATAGAGAGTTTTGCATTGGTACAAAGAGGTATCGGAGTGTTGTCCTACTCAACTACTGCTGCTCAAGAGAATGAGAGACTCTGCAGCTAAAGCGTCAAGGTGTGCAATCGTATAGTGAAAATAATTGGTTATTCTCCACAATGAATGTAAAATTGCGACATTTTGCATCTGTTTTGCTTTTTCTTCAAGCACGTTTCCCGCATGTGATGATTTTCAGCATTCGTATAGTGTCCGGTTTCATATACAGCATGGATCGCTTTCGATTATCCAAACAAACACGGATCAGAAGCGTGTCCGGTCCCAATTGATTCGGATAAACCACGTTCTACTGTATTTTGATTGAATGTAATATTCGTTCTTTGACGTGAAAATTATTCGGTTTCTGAGACTATTTAAGCCATGTTGTAGTATATGTGACATAAATAAGGATTGCATACAAAATCTTGAAATGTCCTGGTTTTTAGCGTTTTATACCGTGTTCAAACATAATAATGAATAGTCAAAAGAAATCATTCCTTAATTTTGAAAAATCTAAAACAATATCAAAATAACCAAATTTTATTATATTTAGTACCCCATAGTAAAATATTATTTTCCATCTAACATCCATGATATCTAAATCATGAATGGTAATTCTGTTAAATATAATTTTAAAAGTTTGTTTTTAGGAACAATTTTTCAAATATACAACTAATGCTTATAAAAATATTTCAAAAACCGTTGATTGATTACTTCACCCGTAGTATACTTTAGTCATGATACGCTGCATACATGTTTACCTTATTTTTATAGTGAGGATTGTACTGGGGAAAAATGTTCTTATGTCTATTTTATTTTTGCTTATGAAATCGTTTTTCATTTGATTTTTCTTCTTATTCAAAATGATTCGAACTCTTATGAACAAAAAGTTACCTTTTGAAAGAACGATAAATGTTTTACGGAAAGCATTAATAGTAAATTTATGGCCATTGAAGAAACGATGGAGATATTCAACATGACAGCTTCCTGTACATTGTTTAATCAATAATGTTAGGATTTTTAAAGAAAGGAAATAATTAAAATTTTTAAGAAATTAAACTTACGATAGGCTATGTGTGTATGGTGTTTTCAAGATGTATTACTTCGTGGAAATTAAGAGTTGAAAGTCTTTCATTCTATGGGTTTTCTGAAATTGAAATTGATTTATTGTTAAAAATATCAAGACTAAGGAATGTTTTTTTTTCATAAAGATAAGAGAAAGGTCTTAAAATTAGACTTACAGAAGAAATGATTCGAAATCTCGTGTTTGGCCAATGAAAAATACAACTATTGTTCCTGGTGGTGAACTATTGCTTCTGAATATATATTGATCTATTTTAAAAAAAATAAGTGGTAATTAAAGTAAAATATCAATAATATATCATACAAAATACCATGTTATACAAAATAATAAACACATTTAAGAAATAAAAGTATTAATTACTCTTATACCAGTTTAAAACTATACAATTATTTTAAAACTGTTCTGCCAGAGTTGAGGGCTATCTTGTTCGGCAATATCTTGATTTTGTGGAAAGATAGACCAATGTAATATGAAAAATAATTTTGAAGCTATTGAGAAATTATAGATAAATGAATGCCGGAATTGAAAGGGAAAAAAAAATAAGGTAGGCTTAGCGTACCTTTACGAGTAAGATACTTTAAAGTATCTTTATATAGTAAGGTAATGATAGAATTCCTTTGTATGTATTAAAAAATTTTGAGGTATGGAGAAGAAATTTAAAATTTAAGAAAGGAATTAACGAGAATGTGTTGTGTAGAACTAAAAAGCATCAAAATAATGCTAAACACATTGTTGTGTCTGGTTTTCTTCTGCGATTCCTTCTCTGGATTGTGTAGATGTTCGAAAGTCCACTGATCTTCTCCCTCTGCACTCGTCTTGTTGAACACAATCTCTCTCTCTAGCTCTCTCCAAAACGGACAGAACCACCTTCTGCTGATTCCGTTTCAGAAACAGATCCGGAATTCCATTCTTTGTCTGACTTGAACGACTCACTATACCTGAATCAATTCCCAGTTTTCCTCTATCTGTCGAATGCTGTGCATGAATACAGAATGTGTTGTACTGTCTATGAACTTTGCTTTTTTGTTCAATTCCTATTGAATAAAATTTCAATGTTTTGGGGCTATTGGCATGGCTATTTAATTTTAATATAGCGCATACATGTTTGTTTGTATATCGGTTTTTTTACTATTTTATTTATTGCTTTTTTCCAAATAGTTTGTTTTTTAGGTTTGGGTTTGTTTATTGAAGAAGATGAGGATTTTGTTGACAGATTTGAACTGGTGTCTACTTCACCATGGTCTTCCAATCCCGTTTTATCTAAATCTGTTGCTTTCGGCGACATATTGGTTGATAATTCTGTGTCGGTTTGGGTGCTATTGTCTATTAAGTGGAGGGTAGATTGTGTGCTATTGTCGGTAATGTTGATGTAGGTTTGGGTACTATTGTCAAAATGTTTTCTTTAGTTAGGGTTTGAGTAAAACTATTGCTAAAAATTAATATATGGGTTTGAGTGAAGTTATTTGTTGTATCTATGAACGTATCTATTGAAATATAGTTGAAAATATTGTATACTAGAACTGCTATTGTTATTATATTGATATAAGCCAAAGGATTAAGAGGATATTGTATGGCTTGAATGAAATTATAGATTACTGTCGCCGACAGCAGGATTGGAAATGTAAATATGCTGATAATGTAAAATATCAATTTGTAGTCCATTTCTTTTCGTTTCTTCAGTAAAATTCTAAAAAAGAGAAGAAATTATATGTAGAAATCTATGAAAGAGAAAATATTAAAAAACATGAAATTGGTGCATAAACAATTATCTGCTCACTGACACAAAATATCAATTGCGTATAATTTATCAATATGTTTATTAATTTAATGTGCACTGAATTTAACACAAATACATGTAATTAAATATTAATTATATTTGTAACTGCGTACTTTTTCTTAGTTGATACAGATATATTTTAATTAATTCATTAAACAAACTTTTATTTTTTACTTTATTTTATTCAACATACATTTTTATAAGCGGAAATTTGATTTAACCTTTTTTATAAAAATTCCTTCTTTCAAATTCATCTTGAAAACTGTAAAAGATTTATTTCAAAGAAAGCTTTTGGACGAAATGTTTATTTCTTGTCTTGTGATTATGAATTTTAAACAGTAGAACGTCGTTTATCCGAACGTTTTTTTATCCGGAGCATCAAACATCCAAAGCATTTTTTTTGTCAACTACATTTACTGTATATGAATGCGTTTTCGAACGGTACAATACTGAACGCTTGTTTCGCGTGAAGCCAAATTGACGGGAATACCCAAGGTCAGGGATATTTAGAGATTTTCAGTTATTTGATCTGCGCGGAATATTAGATCAGTTTGTTTCCAAATGAGGGGGTGCACACATGATCTTTTATTAAGTTGTGAACTGGTATGGCTTCAAATTGAAAACGGAAGAGCAACGTCTTGAACATAGAGACAAAACTTGAAATATTGAAGCGTCACACGAAGGGAGAAAGTGGATTGTCTCCAGCACAGTTTTACAATGCTGGAAAGTCACCAATTTCTGATATAAGCTGAGAAACCATTTTAAATTTTGCATCAAAACATGACTCAGAATATGGCTTGAAGAAAAGGAAAAACTTAGAGGTTCTTGATTGTGCACTCTACTTGTTGTTTTCACGACGTGGCATCTCCAACGTAGGAGATTACTGACTTTGTCCAGTCGATCGCGAGATATCAAGAATGTGATGAAGAGGATGTAGAATTCTGGATGGCATGAAATGAAGAAAACTTTGGAGTTCAAATAATAAATGACGACGAAATTGTGACTTTCGCGCTAGAAGATTCAGGCTCTGTTGATGATGAAAAGGATGAAGACTAGGACATTAACAACAACGAAACTAGCAAGGGCTCATCCAATTCTGACTCATTTTCTGCGTTATAGAGAGTTTTGCATTGGTACAAAGAGGTATCGGAGTGTTGTCCTACTCAACTACTGCTGCTCAAGAGAATGAGAGACTCTGCAGCTAAAGCGTCAAGGTGTGCAATCGTATAGTGAAAATAATTGGTTATTCTCCACAATGAATGTAAAATTGCGACATTTTGCATCTGTTTTGCTTTTTCTTCAAGCACGTTTCCCGCATGTGATGATTTTCAGCATTCGTATAGTGTCCGGTTTCATATACAGCATGGATCGCTTTCGATTATCCAAACAAACACGGATCAGAAGCGTGTCCGGTCCCAATTGATTCGGATAAACCACGTTCTACTGTATTTTGATTGAATGTAATATTCGTTCTTTGACGTGAAAATTATTCGGTTTCTGAGACTATTTAAGCCATGTTGTAGTATATGTGACATAAATAAGGATTGCATACAAAATCTTGAAATGTCCTGGTTTTTAGCGTTTTATACCGTGTTCAAACATAATAATGAATAGTCAAAAGAAATCATTCCTTAATTTTGAAAAATCTAAAACAATATCAAAATAACCAAATTTTATTATATTTAGTACCCCATAGTAAAATATTATTTTCCATCTAACATCCATGATATCTAAATCATGAATGGTAATTCTGTTAAATATAATTTTAAAAGTTTGTTTTTAGGAACAATTTTTCAAATATACAACTAATGCTTATAAAAATATTTCAAAAACCGTTGATTGATTACTTCACCCGTAGTATACTTTAGTCATGATACGCTGCATACATGTTTACCTTATTTTTATAGTGAGGATTGTACTGGGGAAAAATGTTCTTATGTCTATTTTATTTTTGCTTATGAAATCGTTTTTCATTTGATTTTTCTTCTTATTCAAAATGATTCGAACTCTTATGAACAAAAAGTTACCTTTTGAAAGAACGATAAATGTTTTACGGAAAGCATTAATAGTAAATTTATGGCCATTGAAGAAACGATGGAGATATTCAACATGACAGCTTCCTGTACATTGTTTAATCAATAATGTTAGGATTTTTAAAGAAAGGAAATAATTAGTATTTTTAAGAAATTAAAAATACGATAGGCTATGTGTGTATGGTGTTTTCAAGATGTATTACTTCGTGGAAATTAAGAGTTGAAAGTCTTTCATTCTATGGGTTTTCTGAAATTGAAATTGATTTATTGTTAAAAATATCAAGACTAAGGAATGTTTTTTTTTCATAAAGATAAGAGAAAGGTCTTAAAATTAGACTTACAGAAGAAATGATTCGAAATCTCGTGTTTGGCCAATGAAAAATACAACTATTGTTCCTGGTGGTGAACTATTGCTTCTGAATATATATTGATCTATGTTAAAAAATATGTGGTAATTAAAGTAAAATATCAATAATATATCATACAAAATACCATGTTATACAAAATAATAAACACATTTAAGAAATAAAAGTATTAATTACTCTTATACCAGTTTAAAACTATACAATTATTTTAAAACTGTTCTGCCAGAGTTGAGGGCTATCTTGTTCGGCAATATCTTGATTTTGTGGAAAGATAGACCAATGTAATATGAAAAATAATTTTGAAGCTATTGAGAAATTATAGATAAATGAATGCCGGAATTGAAAGGGAAAAAAATAAGGTAGGCTTAGCGTACCTTTACGAGTAAGATACTTTAAAGTATCTTTATATAGTAAGGTAATGATAGAATTCCTTTGTATGTATTAAAAAATTTTGAGGTATGGAGAAGAAATTTAAAATTTAAGAAAGGAATTAACGAGAATGTGTTGTGTAGAACTAAAAAGCATCAAAATAATGCTAAACACATTGTTGTGTCTGGTTTTCTTCTGCGATTCCTTCTCTGGATTGTGTAGATGTTCGAAAGTCCACTGATCTTCTCCCTCTGCACTCGTCTTGTTGAACACAATCTCTCTCTCTAGCTCTCTCCAAAACGGACAGAACCACCTTCTGCTGATTCCGTTTCAGAAACAGATCCGGAATTCCATTCTTTGTCTGACTTGAACGACTCACTATACCTGAATCAATTCCCAGTTTTCCTCTATCTGTCGAATGCTGTGCATGAATACAGAATGTGTTGTACTGTCTATGAACTTTGCTTTTTTGTTCAATTCCTATTGAATAAAATTTCAATGTTTTGGGGCTATTGGCATGGCTATTTAATTTTAATATAGCGCATACATGTTTGTATATCGGTTTTTTTACTATTTTATTTATTGCTTTTTTCCAAATAGTTTGTTTTTTAGGTTTGGGTTTGTTTATTGAAGAAGATGAGGATTTTGTTGACAGATTTGAACTGGTGTCTACTTCACCATGGTCTTCCAATCCCGTTTTATCTAAATCTGTTGCTTTCGGCGACATATTGGTTGATAATTCTGTGTCGGTTTGGGTGCTATTGTCTATTAAGTGGAGGGTAGATTGTGTGCTATTGTCGGTAATGTTGATGTAGGTTTGGGTACTATTGTCAAAATGTTTTCTTTAGTTAGGGTTTGAGTAAAACTATTGCTAAAAATTAATATATGGGTTTGAGTGAAGTTATTTGTTGTATCTATGAACGTATCTATTGAAATATAGTTGAAAATATTGTATACTAGAACTGCTATTGTTATTATATTGATATAAGCCAAAGGATTAAGAGGATATTGTATGGCTTGAATGAAATTATAGATTACTGTCGCCGACAGCAGGATTGGAAATGTAAATATGCTGATAATGTAAAATATCAATTTGTAGTCCATTTCTTTTCGTTTCTTCAGTAAAATTCTAAAAAAGAGAAGAAATTATATGTAGAAATCTATGAAAGAGAAAATATTAAAAAACATGAAATTGGTGCATAAACAATTATCTGCTCACTGACACAAAATATCAATTGCGTATTATTAATCAATATGTTTATTAATTTAATGTGCACTGAATTTAACACAAATACATGTAATTAAATATTAATTATATTTGTAACTGCGTACTTTTTCTTAGTTGATACAGATATATTTTAATTAATTCATTAAACAAACTTTTATTTTTTACTTTATTTTATTCAACATACATTTTTATAAGCGGAAATTTGATTTAACCTTTTTTATAAAAATTCCTTCTTTCAAATTCATCTTGAAAACTGTAAAAGATTTATTTCAAAGAAAGCTTTTGGACGAAATGTTTATTTCTTGTCTTGTGATTATGAATTTTAAACAGTAGAACGTCGTTTATCCGAACGTTTTTTTATCCGGAGCATCAAACATCCAAAGCATTTTTTTTGTCAACTACATTTACTGTATATGAATGCGTTTTCGAACGGTACAATACTGAACACTTGTTTCGCGTGAAGCCAAATTGACGGGAATACCCAAGGTCAGGGATATTTAGAGATTTTCAGTTATTTGATCTGCGCGGAATATTAGATCAGTTTGTTTCCAAATGAGGGGGTGTACACATGATCTTTTATTAAGTTGTGAACTGGTATGGCTTCAAATTGAAAACGGAAGAGCAACGTCTTGAACATAGAGACAAAACTTGAAATATTGAAGCGTCACACGAAGGGAGAAAGTGGATTGTCTCCAGCACAGTTTTACAATGCTGGAAAGTCACCAATTTCTGATATAAGCTGAGAAACCATTTTAAATTTTGCATCAAAACATGACTCAGAATATGGCTTGAAGAAAAGGAAAAACTTAGAGGTTCTTGATTGTGCACTCTACTTGTTGTTTTCACGACGTGGCATCTCCAACGTAGGAGATTACTGACTTTGTCCAGTCGATCGCGAGATATCAAGAATGTGATGAAGAGGATGTAGAATTCTGGATGGCATGAACTGAAGAAAACTTTGGAGTTCAAATAATAAATGACGACGAAATTGTGACTTTCGTGCTAGAAGAATCAGGCTCTGTTGATGATGAAAAGGATGAAGACTAGGACATTAACAACAACGAAACTAGCAAGGCCTCAACCAATTCTGACTCATTTTATGTGTTATAGAGAGTTTTGCATTGGTACAAAGAGCTATCGGAGTGTTGTCCTACTCAACTACTGCTGCTCAAGAGAATGAGAGACTCTGCAGCTAAAGCGTCAAGGTGTGCAATCGTATAGTGAAAATAATTGGTTATTCTCCACAATGAATGTAAAATTGCGACATTTTGCATCTGTTTTGCTTTTTCTTCAAGCACGTTTCCCGCATGTGATGATTTTCAGCATTCGTATAGTGTCCGGTTTCATATACAGCATGGATCGCTTTCGATTATCCAAACAAACACGGATCAGAAGCGTGTCCGGTCCCAATTGATTCGGATAAACCACGTTCTACTGTATTTTGATTGAATGTACGTTTGTAATAATCCTTTAGGGTAAAATAATCTTCTTACCTTTGATTTCAGTTGAAAATCCCTTTCCTTGAAAAGAAAACTTGGTTCTATGTATATTAGGACTTCTATTTAAGAGTTAGTCATAGAATAGGCGAGGTGATGGTTGAAAGTTTAGATAGAATTAAAGCATAGCGTTAGTGACCGGTGGTCATATAGTTAATTCAACGGGAATATTATTCAAGTTCTTAAACATGAGCGCGCAGGAGGCTATACAAGAGCTCTTTTTTCTTTTAAAATTCATATGTTAAGGTTAATTTCTCCACCGGTTTAGTGATTTAAGTACTTTCTAAATTAAGTTGATGAAGGCTATTAAGTGATATAGTAAATCAAATTGTGTAAATTTACAAGTGGCTGATCTTTATTTGAACCATCCATCAAGCGCGATCGACGGGACGCGGATGTATGTGAAACTAAAAATATAGGTTTGATTGTAATCTGCTTTTAATTACATGCGCTTTGAATCCCTTCTATTGTTTTCTTGAATTTCTGCTAATAATGAATCTTCAAATCTTTATATGAGGAGTACAAGTCAATTTCTTCAATATTTGAGAACAATCAGTTGAATTTACAGTAGATATAGCAGAAAAAATTAACTGAAAACTTATTATAAAATCATTAAGAATAAATTAAAAAGAATCGAAAATTTTTATTTATTTAAAATGAGCTTGTAAATTTTTCAATATCTTACAATATGCAGACCATGTGTAGGACATAAGACGTAATTAAAGACTGCATGCATAAACTTACATTTTTTATGGTTTTATCCTTTCTTACTAAATCAGTTCTTTAAAAATGAATAGTCAAAAGAAATTATCCGTAAACTTTAAAAGAAATATTTAAAGAATTAAATTATATTTTATTCCTACTGAATTATAATGATTTTTTATCTTCTTTTTCACTTTTGTTTTAGATACATTCAGTTTAATAATGTTAATTGTAATTTAAATACTTTGGTTAATTTACAACTTTTCATATTTCCAGCTAATGGCTGCAGAAATAATCAAGAAAACAATCAGTGATTTTTTTGTTGGTTTTTCTACAATTAATCATAAGAAGTATGAATGTGAAGAGAGTACCCCTCCTCCACGTTGCTAAAAATTTCTTAAATGAAGGTCAAAATGTTTATTCATTGATAAAACATCCTATTTAATGTATTTTTCGTCTCATTTATCTGAATGATTTCAATTCTTATGAAAAATAAACTAGCTTTTGACAGGGCAATGTACCTTTTACGAAATTGATAATGAATGATTACGAATGATATAGAAGTCCACACTTAGAAAACATAGTGACAGTCATAGAGCGATGGGGATAATTATAACATTAATGCTTACTGTACATTTTTTTAAGGAATTGTTATAATTTTTAAAGTATAAATTAAATTATAAAGAAATATGTATAATATTTATTATAATTTAACTTACTGATATTCATAGACGAGTTGGTTGAATTGTAACAAAATTTCTTTCTTTTCCTATTAAAATATTGCCGAAAAATTTCATAGGTTATTGTTTAAAAATTAGAACTTTACGCTTGTGTTTCCGTCTTTTTGTACATAAAAGGACAAAAAAATGTATATTTTTTTATATTTCAATGTGTGTGTGTGTGTTAAAATTAAAGGGAATTCAGAAAATATATTAGTTACCTGTTTTTATATATATGCGGTACATAGATATCGCAAAAAAAAAAAATTAACGCACGAAGGAAAAAAATTCGAAATTTCATAAATTCTTACTTATAACAAACTAATTCATAGAAATACTACAGAAAACTTTTTTGTGTGGTGGAAAGGGACCGCATAAAAAAAGTATGTTTTATAAAATATGCTAATTATTTACGAAAATCATAAAATAGTACTTGCTAACAAAATAAATAATTAAATATTACGCATGGACACATTTTAAAAACATTTAGTTTCACATTGTATACACTGAGAAGTCTTCAAAGTGCACATACATAACTACTGATCGTAATCCAAAGCCCTCATCTCCCTGTGATGAATAACTTCAAAATCGCTTTCGTCACTTGAAGGTACAGTTTCAATATAAAGAAACAGATAAGTTTTTGCATCGAAGATGGGGTGGTCAGTTATTTGTAAATACCACGATAACGAAATATGCAAGATCGAAGCTCTACTTGGAATTTCGAACTCCTTTCGGTATTCATATCTATTGTAAGAAAATGCTTTTCCGTTTTGTTGGTAAGTTGGATCTCTGCATATATTTTATCCGCTATCAAATAATTCGGTTCTTCTTGTCCGTCTTCATAATCTATCAAATTATTTATAATTTCACTGCCATTGAAAGTTTCCTCTTCCATCAAGTGCGGGCGTATTGAGAGAAAGCAACTGAATGGGCTATGTGGGCAGACTTCTTATAACATATGGACAGAGTGTCTTGAAATGTATGTATGTACATTTCACTAGCGTAACGTGCATCCCTGCAGCCCCCCAATCACTGGGGGGGGGGAGACAGGACTCTAGCTGCCAAGGTCTGACTAACTCTAATTACGTATTTACCCAATTTATAAAATATTAAAGGCAAAACCTGACTTCTTCTGGGAGTGAGGGACCTAATATTCTTCATTACGCCACTGGCAAATTGAGAAATAATGTTACAGTGGCTCCAAAGCCATTGAAATTCTTAGACCGCATAAAAAAAGATCGCACAAAAATAAAACCGCACAAAAAGAAAATCGAATAAAAAAGGACCGTACAAATACAGGTTACGCTGTACAGTTATAAAAAAACACGGTACACACTTAAGAGAGTAATAAACTGAAGAAAAATATGAATAACTATTTGAATATTCGATATTATTTTTTGTTCAATATTGACTAATACTATCAAAACTAAGGTCTCTAAAGTTATAATGAATTAATTCTATCATAAGAAGGAAATTTTATTCAATAAAGTTGTTTGACTCTAAATTATAAATAAGAATTGCATAGAAACTTATTACAGAGTTTTTATCGTAAATTTTGAAATCCATTTTCTGATTTCAAAAATGATACGATTGAAAAATTAAACTTACTTTGATGGTTGGTTGCTTTATATTTCACGCATCTGAAAACTTGAGAGTTGAGGTTTTTTGATGCTTTTCTGTTGTTTCTGCAGTATGAAGTGTATTGTAAGTAATACAAAAATAGTTTGAAACAATTCAAATTGAACAAATACTTCTATAATAAATAATGAAAATAATATTCGATTGTTAAGTTTTATGGAAACAAATACTCATTGTTGTGATAACTGTGTCTTCATAAACTGATATTTTAGGAAACATAATAAAATTTCTGAATATTTATTATAATATCTATGCCATTTCTCTCCTTTACAGTTAATTTTAAATGAATCGTTCATCATATAACTTATTATTCAAAAAGTAGTCTTAAATTACCAATGATACGTAACGATAATGAAAATATACTGAAGGAATGTCTCAAAGTATATTTTAAGGACCAATTATTTCTTTCTTTAAATTTAAATTAGGTTATTTGAATAGGTTAAAGTTTTACTAATCTTTATCTGGCAAGGTTTAAATTTTTAGAATGGTACAGCAGAATTATTAATGCGGTTTTTCAAACGGGACTCCTTGAAATTTGAAATTTGGAAGGAATTTTCGCAGCTGTAAGCGATATGTAAACAATAATAGGAATGAATTGTTATTTTTCTTTTTCTTGATTTTAAAGTGTTTTGTTGATGTAATATATTTCCATGTTTTCTTGTGATAAAAAAGGGTATAAATGAAACCACCAGAAAAACTTTGATATATTATTAAAACTGCAGTAAAAGGCTGATTTACGAAGAGTAATTAAAAAATAAGAACTTACATCGACATCGAATTAAATTATCCAACATCAATACAAATGTCATTTTTCTTCATTTTTTGAAGTTTTACTGATTTTTTTTATCATTAATTGGTTTCCCCAATATAAAGTTGAAACTTTTCTTTTAATTCAATTATATTTCTTTGAAATGTGTTTATTTTAATATATTGGCTGTAATTTTTTAAGAAATCTTTCTTTTTTTTATTTGTTCTTGAAATTTTATTTTTTATTGTAGTTTTGACATTATAGAAGGTTCAACGTTTTATTTATTTGACTGTGCAATAAGCCACGCAACAATATCTGGCATTATCAGAAGTGATTAGTGAACTGAAAATGTAATGAATAATAAAGACATCAAGCATAGACTCTATGAAACAGATCAGAATGCATTATGACGTACACAGAGTACGAATGATTCTCCTTAAATCCATAGAATTTTTGTCTAATTGGTAAAAAGAATCTTCCAGTTGCATGTGTCCTTGTCGATAACCTGAAGGTTCGCTAACATTTTTAAAGTGAAAAGCAATGTATCCTCAATTACGATTAGAAGAATTGAAGCTCTGGCTCTCTTGAAGCTCTTGGAAGTTTTAACGTGGTATAGAATTGGAGGTTGAGATATATTAATTTGGGGCGCCATCCTCTAACTGATCATGTTTTAAATTTACAAAATATGGGTACAAATTCCATTAAGTCCTAATTTTTTATTTTTATTGCGTTTCTTTCTAAGTTTAACGTATTCTAAATCTACTACAGTGAAATCTAGATCTTAGTATCACATTGCTTTAAAGATCTAACTGTACTTATGCTACAGATACTTGGTCATTGACTTTACGTGATGAGTCAGCTTTATGAATTTTCGAGAGAAACATCTTACGCTGGAGCTTGGTGAGATCTAAGCGAATGTATCATGGAGAAGAAAATTTAACTTAGAACTTTACAAAATTTACAAACAACCTGATACGGTAAAATATATCAAATTAAAGAGACTTAAATGGGTTGATGAAATGATTAGAACGAATGAAGATCGTTGCTGCAAAAAAAATCTTTCTTGCAAAGCCCATGGGAAATAGACCTCGGGTTCTCCATAAAAATGGAATGATTTTGTTGAGAAAGACTTAAATTTTTAAAGGTCAAACATGGGAAAAAGTTGCTAAAAGTAGGAATGCCTGGAAAAGACTTCTGGAGAAGACAAGACCCACTCAGGGCTGTCAAACTATTTAAGAACTAGTAAAAGTGATACTCTAACCGTAGGATATATGAAAAACAAATAAAACTCAACAAAAACACGTTGAATGTTTTATAAGCAAATATTTTATAATTTAGGTTTATAAAGCTGAAATAAAGTAGTTTCATAAAAGAAGAAAATTAGCACTATATAATATAGACATGGATAATACAAGTACTGCGCGCAGACTTGGATTTCAAATTACTTAATCCGTCGCCAAAAGCCCTTGTGTAGCTGAACAGTGCGACGTTAATATTAAATCAATCAATCAATCCACTTGGATTTCAGTTTCCACATGTTTTTGTAGTAATTGCAGAATTCTTAGAGTCAGTTTGTGATACCCCCGGCCTGGAGGTATCACCTGCTTATTTGCCGGATATGTCACCTATTGAGCCCGTGTGGGATTTAGATGGTCAGGGTCCCGCTCGTGATCCGCGTCCTGCAGCTTCAAAAGATGAACTTTTGCTGGGCATACAAGCAATATGGAATTCTATTCCACAAGCAGACGTTCAAAATCTGTTTAACTACATGCCCCGTCATATAGCAACACTTTTTGCAGCGCGTGGTGGCTACACCAAATACTGATTTCGGACACTTAATATTGTTTTAATTGGCTTTGAATGTTTCGTCATTTATTTGTACTAATACAAATCGTTTGTACATTAATTTCATTTAATTCTGACGATTCTTTCATGGTGTTGTGTTTTTTTACAAAACGCAGTATAATTCTGCTCCCTTTCAGTTCCCTTTTTTACTGATTTATCTTTGCTGTTTAAATAAATTCGAAAACATTATTTACAGTGCAAGCCTTTCTATAATATATATGTGGAGGAATATAAACTGTTTTAATTTAAATAAAAGTAATTTTTATAATGTTTCAACATTCCAGTTTGTTCCAGTTTATAAATTGCTGAAAAGTTTTATAAAATATAGTTTGTATACTCCTTTGAACGCATAAAAAAACCAAATAAATTCTGATAATTTGATGCTAAAATTAAGTGGATTTTTGCAAAGTATGTATTTAACTTAATTAAAAGAGTTACACAATTATTAAAAAAACATTTTAATCTTAAGAGAAAAGTATATTGAATACATATTTCTACATTTGATATTCATTATTAACATTAAGTTTTTTTAGTGAAAAATTTGTTAGAAAGGAAAAATTAAACTTACTTTGATGTTTTGATGCTGTAACTTGCTTTTTACGTGTTTCAGTAACTGAAGGCTTGGGCTTTGAGGTTTTGCTTGCGTTTTTGTTGCTTTTGCAGAGTGAAATGTTGGAAATTATAAAACAATGGATTGAAACAATTTATATTTGTACAAATACTTATTTGATTTATAATGAAATAAAATGTCGATTGTGAAATATTATAGAAACAAACGTACATTGTTGTCGTAACAATGTCTTCATAAATTGATCTTTTTGTAAAATTAATAAAATTTCTGTTAATATTTTTTATAATATCTCAAGAATTATTTTTATTCCCTATAGAGTTCATTATACATTTATCTTTCAGCATCTACCTCAGTATTGAAAAAGTATCCTTACTTAATCATTTATACATACTAACAATGGAAATACACTGAATAAACCTTTCAAAGTATAGTTCAATGGTCATTTATTTCTTTCCTGTGAGTTTAAATTAGATTATCTGAATAGCCAAAAGACCGCGGTAGCCGAGTGGTATGGGTATCGGACCGTGGCTTACTTTTTCACGGGTTCGAGCCCAGTACCACTGAAGACCCGCCGTGTAGGGCAGCGATGCCTTAATCTGTCGAGAGTTGAAACGTCCTCCCGTTGGTGTGGTGTGGTAGTTAGGAGAGGGGGTGCCAGCTCAGGTGTGGTCCACGTCACTTGACCATGGTCCAAAATTACGTGGTCCGTCCCCAAAAGCCCTCGTGTTGCTGAACAGTGCGACGTTAATATTAAAACAATCAATCAAACTGAAGAGCCAAAAGCTTATGCGAATTTTTATCTGGCAATGTTCTAATTTTTAGTATGGTAGAGCAGAATTAATAATGCGGTCATTCAAACAAGACTTTAAATGGAAAATCTGAAAGGAATTTTCGTAGCTGTGAGCAGAACGTAAATAAAAATAATAATAAAAGTTATCTTTCATTTTTTCTTGATTTTAAACTGTTTTGTTTATGTAATATGTTTCCATTTTTTCATGGAGGGAAAAAGATATCAATGAAGCCATTAGAAAAACTCAGATCTAATAAGAAAATTTGAAGTAAAACAAATATTTTTTATTGGGTATTAATTAATAATAATTCATACTTCTTTTATGAGCGAAATAGTAAAACTGGTTGATTCAATTTTATTCACATGGAATGCTTTCTGAAAGTTTTCACTATGCTTTTAATATATAAAATAATTTAGAATTTTATTTAAGGGTAAAAAAAACATTCGCGCGTATTTCAGGGATGTATTTGGAGACCCATATTTTATCAATATTAGCAATCAAGCCTATGAGCTAAAAATTACAGTATTAGTTAAACATTTTCAATAATTTATCCCGTTCTGTAACTTAAAACAATCAACTAGGAAATCTCGAAATGCATTCGTAACTTTCTTTTTACAACCACATTTTACCATTATCTTAATTGCTACATCCCACTTCATTTCAAGGGATTGAGCAAACACTTAGCTTAAATGGGTTTTCATTCTTCCCTCTTTGTCCATGATGTTAATGGAAGATGTATACTTATCTGTTAAAGAAATACACTACAGCAATATCCTCAACTTACGAAATAGTTAAAACTGTGTTATTACAGCGTTACTTGGGATATCATTCTGTATATAATTACATGTAAAATATTTTTAATTGAGGCCAGAGATGAAAGAAAATAATGTAGAAAAAAACGGCAGAAAAAAGTCTTAGAAAACCCACATGCAAAATCACAAACCGAAGTTATTCATTCAATTTCTACTATTTGTTCACACTCTCCTCCTCCTAAGCCACGTCTGGGAACTTTAAATTAAAAATTAATCGAATAATAAATAAAGATAGAGCTAACTCTCTACTGTCATGTAGGGATTTGAGGCTGAATAGAACTAGCGAACACTGATGTAGCCAGAGCGTAATCGAGAAGAGAAAAACTGGCGATTCCTCGCTGTTCTGATGACTTTCGTTCCATCCGATTGGGCTCAAAATGGCCGTCAGGTTGGAGTACATATGATTGAAGAATAATAAAGCACATAAATATATTTCAAGGTATCCGACTACTTGCGACAACTTTTTTTTTTTAAAAAATGAAGATATGGGGATTGTTAAATTTATTTAGTATATTTATTTAGGGAATGATATTGAGTCGAAAGAGAGACAGAAAACATAGCGACTGTCGAAGAAGCGCGATGGGGATAAATATAACATTAATGCTTCCTGTACATTTTTTTAGGAATTGTTATAATTTGTAAAGTATAAGTTAAATTATAAAAATATATATATAATATTTATTATAATTTAACTTACTCAAATTCATAGACAAGTTGGTTGAATTGTAACAAAATTTCTTTCTTTTCCTATGTAAACATTGCTGAAAAATTTCATAGGTTATTGTTTAAAAATTAGAACTTTACGCTTGTGTTTCCGTCTTTTTGTACATAAAAGGACAAAAAAATGTATATTTTTTTTATATTTCAATGTGTGTGTGTGTGTTAAAATTAAAGGGAATTCAGAAAATATATTAGTTACCTGTTTTTATATATATGCGGTACATAGATATCGCAAAAAAAAAAATAACGCACGAAGGAAAAAAATTCGAAAATATCATAAATTCTTACTTATAACAAACTAATTCATAGAAATACTACAGAAAAAACTTTTTTTATGTGGTGGAAAGGGGCCGCATTAAAAAAGTATGTTTTACAAAATATGCTAATTATTTATGAAATTCATAAAACGGTACTTACTAACAAAATAAATAATTAAATATTACGCATGGACACATTTTAAAAACATTTAGTTTCACATTGTATACACTGAGAAGTCTTCAAAGTGCACATACATAACTACTGATCGTAATCCAAAGCCCTCATCTCCCTGTGATGAATAACTTCAAAATCGCTTTCGTCACTTGAAGGTACAGTTTCAACATAAAGAAACAGATAAGTTTTTGCATCGAAAATGGGGTGGCCAGTTGCTTGTAAATGCCAAGATAACCAAATATGCATGATCGAAGCTTTATTTGGAATTTCGAACTCCTTTTTCGATATTGGTATCTATTTAAAAAAAAGAAAGCGTGTATCAGTGTGAACACGCGTTAGATGTTAACTTCTTTGGTTTACATATATTGAATTGTATAATAAAAATTTATTTTTTGAAGTAAACTTATATATAATTAAATAATTTACTATCATTATTATTTCAAACTGTATTTAAAAAAATAATTAGGATGGAAAAGGTATTATTATAGACAAAATTTTCATTTTCAATACATAATGCTAAAAAAATTTTATTGTATGTATTTTGAGAAAAGTATCATCATTATTAGCTTAAATCAAAAATTTGCCTCGAAACAAAAATGCAAAATGTTCCATGCGTTGCAATTTTTGTCGAATTATAACAAAACAAAATTTCCAGAAGTATTCATCTAATGTAGAGTGTTAAATTCTTGGATGCATTGTAATAATAGTGATAGGGTGAAAGAAGAAATTAAAAGTTTTTTATGTAAAGGAAATTATTAATATTCTTGAAATTTTTATATAAAAATTTGCATTTACCCATACTTTGTAAATTATCATATAAAACATTACATTGCATGCATATATTTGTAAAGAATTGCTTAAAGAAGTTAAATCAGGTGAAAATATGAAATTTAAAAAAAATCAAAACGCATGGAGAGTTTTTAAATTTTTAAAATTTTTAAAAATTATGTACTCATTTTTTTCTCACCAATATTTTTATATGATTTTAGTTCTAAGTTACATAGTGCCAGTAAAAATTTGGGACATATTTGTAAAAAATTTTACTGCCCACTGTGGTCTTAAAACACAAACTAATGAAGCACTATGTAACACTTTCACAACAATCAAATTATTTACACCAAAGCATATATATGATTTAAAAACTCACTTCTTAAACTGGATTTAGAAATTCCATTCGATTGAAAATTTAGAAAAACACACTCGTTTATTGCCGAACTATTGGAAGAAATGTTGCGTTGCCACTAAATTTAAAAACAATAGATTGTTTGTATTATTTCCTTAAAAGAATTTTAAAGCTATATATCCAGCAAACTCTCCTTAAACAAATTTCAGACAGATTTTGAACCATTTAAATACCTACTTCGGATAGATTAAAGACTTACTTCCGATTTTTTTTAATTCATAAAATTGATTATAATTTGACTTCTAGGTAACATAAAAACAAAACAAAGTTTGTATCGCAAAGCTAAAAGAGGAAAGGCTTATTAAAGCTGCTGTTGAATGAGGAGAGGGGGGGTGAGTGCTAGCTCAGGGCTACTAGACGAAAAACACAAAAGAATTTTTAAAAGCCGTAATTTTTAATCTATTTTTTCAATCTTTGAACAGACTACGTATAATACTATTCTACATATGGAGAAAAAGTTTCGTTAGATTATTTTTATAGATAATGAAGTTATTAAATATTTAATTAAAATTTTGAGTATTTTTTGAAAAATCGCAAAAAAAGAAGATTCCGTCATTTTTTTTTATGACTGATTCTAAAAGAGAAAAGCATGAACTTGTTTAGAATAAAATATCAATTAATTAACTCGAAAGGAAACTTAAAGGGAAAGATTTAGAAACCATTTTTATGAAAGCGTATCAATTTTGACTCATTTTTAAAAAAAATCATAAAAAAATAGAAAATATCATTTTTTTGTTAAAAAAATATGCCATATCGTGGCGAACAAAATGATCTTTCCGATTCTGTAATTATTTTTTTGTCTGAGATAGATAGTATGAGTTAGATGATGTTTTTTAAAACGGAGGGAAAATTCGGAACTTCATTCATTCATTTCTACCTTACGCTTATCGCTAACCGTAACTGGTAACGCGTAACGGAAATTTCTCCCTACCGTGCCATAAGAAGTTAACTTCAAAAATGCTTTTCTGATTTGTTGGAAAGCTGAATCTCTGTATAAATTTTATCCGCTGTCAAAGAATTCGATTCTTCTTGTCCGTCTTCATAGTCTATAATGTTATTGATAATGTCACTGTCATTGAAAATTTCATCTTCAATCAAGTGCGGGATGATGGCGCATTGATAGAAATCAACTGAACATGCAATGTGAGCAGACTGTGTGATTGAAAAAGATCATTTCCAGCAGTGCTTCGAAACATAGTACTAGCGCTAGCAAAAGTAAATTGCCACACATTGAAAGTGGTTATGTTTCGGTACTTTAAAATTTACGAGTAAAGGACTTTTATGCCAAGTCTCTTAGACAATTTACACAACTTTGCACAACTCACTTTCAATATAATTGGAATATTAAATTAAATAAATAAATACAATTTTACATTTTCTTTTTGATTTTTTTCTATTTCATTTCAATTCATCTTTACACTTAATCTTTGCGTTTTAAATAAACTCGAGAACACTACATGCAGAATATTATACTTAGAGAACAATATTTAGAATATATATATCAAAGTATATAAAATGTTTTAAATTTAATAAAAATACATTTTTTTTATAATTTTAGTAAAATTTCTATTTATTCCAATTTATAAATTGCTGGAAAAATTTCATAAAAAGTAGGCAAAACTGTATGATTTTTTGCATGTAAAAGGAAAAATTATTTTTTAAAGTGAAATTGGGAAATTTTCTATTTAAAGTTACTTAAAGAAATAGGATTATTGAGAAACTCGACTGATATAACGAACATATACTTGAATTGAAACTACCTTCATAAGATAAAGAACTATGGGAATATTTATTTCTAAATTTTTTGTTTAATATTGACAAATACTATATTAAAACTAAGACCTTTAATATTTTATTACGTACATTATTTTCATTTTTAATTAGTATATAGAATTGATCAGAAAATTATTACAGGTTCTTACAGTAATTTTTAAAATCAATTTCAAATTGAAAAAATATTGAAAATGAAAAATTAAACTTACTTAGATGGTTTGATGCATTAACTTGCTATGTCAGAGTAGTTTGAATATCTGTAAACAGGATAACTGAGGTTTTCGTTGCTTTTTGGTCGCTTTTGCAGAGTTCAGTTTGTTAGTAATATTAAAACTATGGATTAAAATACTTAATAGTTTAACAAAGATTTATATAATTAATAATGAAAGAATACATTGATTGTAATGTGTTTTTTGAGAACAAATAATCATTGTTGTCATAATAAGGGTTTCATTAATTGATATTTTCTGAAAGTTTAGTAAAATTTCATTTCATCTGCGTATTTTTTATAGCTAAAGAATTATTTCCATTTCAGAAACAGTTAATATTAAATTAGCCCACTATCATTTAACTTCATAATCGAAAAGTATTCTTATTATATCAGTTTGGATTTAACAATGGAGATACGCTAAATAAGTGTTTCAAAAAATATATGATCAATAAATAACTGTATATTTTTTTCTTTGAATATAAATTACCTTAAATTAGGAAGAATATCTGTCACTATTAAAACAAAAATAATATCTAAATTTAAAGGTGCACAATTATACACGCGAGGTAAAACTAATACCTTTTAAAATAAAGAAATGATGAGTATAAAAAAAATTCAGTATACAGTGGTGGTCAAAACTGCGGACACTTTTGAAAATTCTTATTTTCTTTATATTTATATGCTTATAGACAATGTTATGTATCACAAAGTGCTAAGTCTTTCACATCATTTTAAAGAGTATTTAAAACTGAATTCAATATAAAAAAAATAAAATCCAATTGTTTTTAATGCACAAAAAGTTATGTTTCAATAAATATTGACATACATTAGACGCTTATGATAGCAGTGGGTTATCAATACTTAGTGGAATAGCTTTTATATTTTATTACAGCTCCACGTCGATGTTTCATTGAGCAGAAAATTGTTTTAAGCTCTTTCTTCGTTGTTACATGATGCCATTAAACAGTTATAGCCTCGCTTAATTCCCATTTATTTATTGGGTACGTCATTCGGACAAGAGTTTTCAAACAGTGCCACAAGTTTACGATAAGATGGAGATAGGACTGTTTCCTGACCAGGACAACAATAATATTTAGTTAAAAAGAAATGGCATCAAATATTGATGTAGAAAGATATGTGTAACGAGAAAGTGGTATTTCTTATGTTAAGACTATAGCAAAGATGGGTGGTTTGGTGACTACATCTGGAGACAGAAAGTTTCTTTTAAGATCATGTTAGGAGACAAATTTAGAAAGCAAAGCATTGAAAGCTCGAAAAAGGAGCACCATATTTTTTGATAGCAGGAGAACCAAAGTACTATGTCTCCAAGATAAAATAATGCCATCAAGGGTCATCAGAAGTAATTTGTATGTGGTACTGGTGTTTCTGTCAATTGAAAAACAATCAGAAGAGGGCTAAAAGATGTTAAACTAAGAAGTAAAATTCTCCATGAAAAAAATCTTATCTCAATATCAAATCTGCCTGATGAAAAAAGATTCTTTTTCAAATATATTCGGCTATATAAGGCTAAATGAAATTTTTCTCCGATTTTTCCGAAATCATTTGGTTTTTCAAAAAGTCTAATGCTAATGTGTTACAAGGTCACCTTAGAGTGATATTGTTGATGAGTGAGAAATAAATACCACATAGTGTTTGGTTTCAAATAACACACTTTTTTCGTTTTTCCATCACCCTCAATATGCAACATTTTATTTATAGAATCATTATTTGTAAAAATAGAACAATTTGTATTAGTATGTTTTGTAATTATGCAATTACATTAATTTAGATTGTAGTATAATAAATCACAATTACTATTTGATGTATTAAATTTAGAATTTCAAATATTCACTCTAAAATGTTTCTTCTAAAATGCGTTAATAAACATATTCCCTTTTCCGAGTCTTGAAGCTTCTAAACTATTCTCGCGCTTTCATTTTGTAAAGAAAACTCGCTCAAAAAATAAATATTTCTCGCAAATTAATCCAGTAATTACAAAATTTTAACAGAAACGAGTTGTTCACTTTCGTGTTCAAAATTTTAATCCCACTAATCTAATATCTTTCCTAATAAAGCAATGTATTCTTTCAGTGTTGTCACTCGATAAGCTTTAGTTCACAACTGAGAAAATACTGGTAAAACTGAAAATTACCTAGTAAAACTAAGCCTCGGTGAAACTGAGAAAGAGTATTTCTGACATACTATGCAATAATAGTTATAGGATAAAATTGAATTGCCATCTTGAAGTTGATATATATAACATGTATTCTCTCTACGTAATGTAGGGTGTTATGTCAGTTAAATTTGCTAAGAATGAATCTCCTTTCCACACGTTTCTTAGTCTATAGTTTTGCTAATTACTGTTTGTTAATATTCTGTGCAAATAAGTTTTCAATTTTATCACGCAGACAACCCTAGTTCAAACAAAGTTGGCTAATGCTTATAAATATTAAAAGTTTCATAGAACTTAACATAAAAAATTCTTTTTATTTAACAGAATGTCCGTTGCATCAAGGTCTATGAGTTTTAATATGCGCTTTTGTTTTTTAACATTACATAAAAACTGTGATTAAAAGTGGCAAAAATAGAAGCGCGTTTATTTACATTATCTCTGCTTACAAGGTGGCCGTGGATGTCTTGTGATCATGGTCACGAATTCGAGACTGGAGTTGACGAGAATCGACTTTCAGTCCTGACTCTACTGAAGGCCCGCTCGTATGGAGAGGCTAATCCACATGAAATTTCTCGTGGTTCAAAGCTCTCAAGTTGGCGTCACATAGAAGTTTGGAGAGTGGGTTGTTTTCTTAGGGGTCATTGCGTTAACTTCAAATTTAGGACTTCCTTCTTCAATATGTGTACACTGACAGCATGAGTGCTCTAGAATCCTCACGCTTTTTAACAGAACGTAGACAACCCACTGTGATGGAAATACTTATACTTCTGCAAAAATTAGAAAAAAAGGGTTATGATATAATTTTTTCCCTGGGTACCTGGACGTGTAGGTATACTTGGTAATGAACAGGCTGATAACGCTTCATGATCCATGTCTGATCACATGCAGCAGCCTGTCTTTTACCAGGATTTAAAAACTTCCATACAGCACTATATCCATCATATATGGCGAGAGACTTGGGATCAACAGATCATCAACAAACTACATAGCATTCATCCTTCCACTGCTCATTGGGAAGCAGTACCAGTACTAAGACATGACGTCCGCTTGACTCGACTTCGTATTGGACACACCCGTCTAACGCATAGACATTTTCTGCTAGGAGTGAGTCCCTCAGTATGCGACTTTTGTCAATGTGACCTTTCCATTTTACACATTTTAATACAATGTTCAAAATATTCATCTAAAAGAAACGCCTTTTTTAAAACCAATCTTTCAACTTTGATTTGGTTAGGGAAACTCCCCATCCAAACCTTTTTGCATTTTTGCGCTCAATTGATGTTTTATAAGGAATATAATTTTCTTCGGGATTTTATTTTACCATTAGATTTTTAAAGAGATATGTATAACATTTTACATTTATGCACTTTTAGAAACTTTGCTCAATTTTACATTTTTCTTCTGACATTTTCAAATACATTTTTATATTTATATATATTTTTATTGAGTGCATATATTTTATAAATTTTTATATATTAACGAATGTGTGGCTCAGTATAGACAAACTTGGATCTTGCGCCAAAAACATTCAACAATCAATCAACCGTCTCTAATATCCGTCATATTGTTTTAACTGTGATTTTAATAAACACACATTCATTCACTCTATTGACAAGCATAATTAAAAAATGCAAATTCATTCAGAATTAAATTCATTATAGAATATATTCTTCACCAAGAAAGCAAAGAGGAAAAAAAATTGAATTTATGAAGTTATAAACCCATTCAGTAAATAATAAAAAAAAACACTTAAAACAGGTAACAAACAAGAACATAAATTAGTACATTAAAGTAATATTTAAAATATTTAATATATATTAAATTCATTGAATTGTAATTTAAATCATTGAAAAACTTTTTACTCTTTTTTAAGAAGTACACTGCTGGACAATTGCTAAGGACGGATCACAAATTGCTATGTAGCATAACATTAAGCGAGGCATGAGGCCTAGTAGGATAAAATATAGTTGCCACACTGTTCAGACATTAGAATAAAGAATATTTATTGTTCTGGAAAGTACAAAAGCTGTGAAACATCTGAAAGAAAAAAAAATGTTCATTCGATCTGCGTATGGAGAAATGGAACAATGTATCTAAAAGTCAGCAGGCACCTGAAAGAAAGGTATCAGTATGGGATATGTCCACCGTGGAGTGTGATGCAACATTCCACACGTCGTACCATACTTTGCACAACATTATCCAGCAGCTGTTGAGGCAATTTATCCCATTACTCTGTGAGTGCACGGATGTGGGTGTTCTTGATTGTCGGAGGATAGTTTCGACCAGCAACTTGCCTCCCCAAAGCATCCCACACATTTTCAATGGGGTTTAGATCTGGAGAACACGCTGGCCATACAAGACGTTGAATACCCTCGCTGTCTAGACAATCCTGAACATCGAGTGTTCGATGACTTGTTGCGTTGTCGTCCATAAAAACAAATTTATCACCGACAGCACCACGGAAAAGACGAACATGAGGAAGTAGAACTTCATCAATGTATCGTTGGCCCGTCATAGTCCCATTCACAACCACATGTAAAGGTCAAAACCTTTAAAGCTCTTATGAACGCTATCACGTGATGAACAGACGTGGGAAAAAATTTGCACACTCTCATACTTCTCTTCTTACTAATATCCCGCACTTATTCTAATTTTCCACATTTTGCTTCCTTTCATTTTGTGGTTGCTATGGATGATAGTGTTATCCGTTCTTAGCAATTGTCCAGCAGTGTAAATGGAATGGTGAACAGAAACCTTAGCTCAAAAATTTCATATTTGAAAAGAAAAAATGTATGCGATGAATATATTGTGTGACATTTAATTCGATATTTTCTCCACTCCTTTTTTTAGAAAAAAATTATAAAACTATTATCGGATGAAATTGAGTTGTCTCAAAATGCTCAAAATTAAATTACTTAATGCAAATAAATATGTGTGGTTCTAATTTGAGTTTCTTAAGACTTTTCAACCCTAGTTTCAAAGAAAACTATCAAATTATTTTTAATAAATATTGATCACCAAACATTTATTTCATACTCCAAATTAAATGCATATTAAATTTTCTTTGATCCCTCTGTTCTCTTCGACATTGAATTTTCATCATTGTATAAAGTTGACATTTTAGACCTTAATAAACATACTGATACAATATGGGTTTGAGATTAAAAAAAAATCTGAATTCCGAAAAAAAGATTACTACATTTAAGACTTAAAGACCAATGGTTAAATTTTAAATGAAAGTGCACTCTATATTATATAAAATATATAAAAATAATACACATTTTTATATAAAAAGGCTGAAATAATCAAATACGTACTTTATGGGGATACTTTAGAAAATGCTATATACTTATTAAGGTAATATAATTAAAAAGAAGGAACAATATATTACTTATGCTACCTGATAAAAAGTAACATCAGATCAAGGCCCTCAAAATTCATCATGGTAAGTGGCTAGTTGTGCGCCTCTCGTTAGCCGTAACTTTAAGCACCATACAGGAAACATTGCCATTTGGCTCGGTTTCACCCTAATTTTGTGTCAGAACTCCCTGGGGGTTGTCTAGGACTTCCCACCACTCTTCCTCTTCCACCAATCACAGGAGAGGACTTGCGGCTTGATCACTATTTTGAGTACCCCTGCCGCAAAGGTGCTATACATTTACAAAAATTCTCGACTTCTCCGAGACTCGAATCTAAGCTCAACAGCCAGCGTCACTAACCACTCTACCGGATGGACGGTCAAGACATCTTTTAAAGAATCTTAGAAAAACTAGCTATTAATTCATTCTTGATGAATTAATGTGGTTCCTAATTTTTTACTTATATGACACTCAAATGAATACGAGTGTTTTGCTTACCCAGAAATCCAAGAATATTGCTCAATTAATATTTTATGTACCTTAAAAATATGTGTGTGTGTGCATTTGATTATAATTTAATTCCCTCATTTTTAAATATTTAGTTACACTGAGTTACACTCCAAGAATTTCTTAAAATTATCAATAGTGTTACGAATTTTGTGCAAATAGTGTAAATAATTTGTATTTGAGTGTCTTAATGCATTTATATTAATCTATGTTATATTTATTTCATGTTAAAATTGTACTATTCACAAGCAATGCCACCCCTTGCGTTATAATGGCGATTCAATGAGAACTTGGCGAAATCTTTGCGGTAGAGTCAAGTTGGCATCATTTTTGGTGAGCAAGTTATCGGCCTTTTTGGCGACCATGTTGGCGAGTTCGGAACCCTCTGGAATCTTCTAGAACGTAGTAGATCTCTCCACTAATGTCACGAATGGTTATATTTCTGGAAGTTTCTGTCGCGCCTATAAAAACGATGCTCGATCTGTTATCACCTATATAAACGATGAGTCTTGATTAAGTCAGCGAGTAGCGAGGATTGTTTTGATTAGCGATTAGCTTGGCTGTGCTTGTGAATAATCTTTACATACGTGTATTTAAAAACACTTTTGATTGTGTTTGATTGCGGTTGAAGGTGTGAAGACATTGGGATATTTACCCTGTGAATATTGCTGCTGAATCCTGTATTTAAAGGATTGGATTTCCGATAATAAATTCACATCGCTCTTTATTTTCTTTGTGATTATTTTGCATAAAATCCTTGAATCCGGATCTACGTAACAATAGCTTGTATAGGCACAGTTTCTGCAATAATTTATTACATTGCTGTTTCAGTATTTTATTTTTATGTATTACAATTTAAAAGGAATTTTAAAAAAAACCCTTTTATCTCTATTTACTTAAAAGAAATTTATATTTTAAGTAAATAGAAGTTGTGTAACTGATATATATTTATATACATAAGTTTTTCTTTGAAAACATTGCGTAAAGTGGACAATTTAAGATGAATTGCAAAATAAAGGAACTCGTCTTCCATTGGAGACTCTGAATTCCTCTCGCAACGTTGAATCTCCATAAGCTGTCATCCTTCTAAAGTAATTACGTAGTCTTTTGACACACACGACACATTAAGAGCTGACAATCTCTGCTTGAAAAGTGCTCCGGAGGACCATGGGATATTTCTTATGTGAAACTGAGAAATAGTTTTTCGTTTAAAAAGCTATTATTTTTGTTCTTTTCACATTATGCTTTGATTTCACATTTTGTACTGTGAATTTTCATTGTTCTCTAGTGACCACAACTCTGATTGGAAATTACTGCACAGTGAGGGGAAATTTTTCAATTTTTCGAGAGATATTTGTTGACGGAATGGTCATATGAAGTAATTGTTCATGAGTTTTGTTTTTTATGGAAATGAAAGAATTCCATTGAAATATATTTAGTGATTGGAATTGATTTTATAGCTCGCCTCTTTGAACTTGTTGAACTTTGAACTTGTTTTTGAACATTATGATCCATTTCGTATTCATAATAATGGAATAGCTTAGACATTCATTTGCCTTGCTGTCGGACTTTATTGAGTTCCTACCTAAAACCGCATACAATGTTAGCATTTTCAGATCAAGTAGGAATTATTATGTGTCTTTTATCACAATATCGCTGTTTTTCTCACTCTCAATATATATATACAGTCCCTGGCCAAATTATTTGATGCACTATAAGATTTTATGAAAAATATTAAATATCAGTTGATACTATACAGGTTTTTTATATTTATCAGATACAGTGAATGTTTTAAGGTTGCCCATTTATTAATCTATTATTATCACAAATAAAACATCATCATTAAAGAAAAAATATATAATTATTGACTCTTGAAAGAAAACAGCAACAAATATAATTAAATATTAATATTTTGTTGTGCCACCTTTAGCCGCTATGAGAGCTTCAGTTCCTGAGCGGTATGGTATTAATATAAGACTGTACTGTCTCCTGCAGTTGAGAATGATAATTCCACACGTGAATTATTCTTTCTAAGAGCTGCGTTTTATTTGTAATCACATCTTTATAGCCACTTCTCCTTTCATTAACTCCCAAACGTTTTCGATTGGGTTCATATCAGGGCTGTTATCCGGCCAATTCAACAGAAGGATATTTTGTTCTACCAAAAAATCTTTGATAGACCGAGCTTTATAGCAGGGAGCTCCATCTTGCACTAAAATGTATGATTCTCCATTTGGAAACCTTTCTTCCAGCTGCGGAATCAAGCGATTTTGCAAGACATCTTTGTACTGGTCTTGCCGCATCATACCTTTAACCATGTCCAGACAGCATACCGATCTCCAGAAGTCCACATCTTTATCACGCCACTGTTTGGCCAATTCAGACGCTTTGTTTTCATTGCAGGGGTTAAACATGGGCTTCCTGGTAGGGCGGCAGGTCTTAAAATTTAAATCTTTTAATTTTCTTCGAACAGTGAATTCAGAACCATTCACATTAATATCTTGGAGTTGCGATTTTATCACTTTTGTTGTAGAAAATCTGTTTTCAAGGCAAATTTTTTTTAAAGATCTTTCTGACCTTGGGGTGAAATAGGCTTTCTGTTGCATTTTTCTTTCTTTTAGGGCTCAATTCTTCCTCTGACTCAATTTTCTTCTTTATGCGTCGTACACTAGCTTCAGAAACTTTCAACCTTCGTGATACTTCGTGGTTTGAAAACAATTTTGCATTCCGAAGGGCCTTTACTTCTGATTTCTTACATGGTGAAAGATCGCATTTTTTTAAACATGCTGAAAGTGTACAAACTGATTATTTAAACGCCGCACACGAAAAAAACAAATAACTGCGTAATATAAAACTGCTAAATTAACAAACAAAACACATTAACTCACAGAAACACGTCCGCAACTGAAGCATGCGGGAACGCGACTCGAGCAAGTTTAGACTTGTTTACTTTCGTGTGAGAATTTATTAACTTCATGTTGCCATGTGTGAGAAATAAATACCAATACAAAATATATAATAAATTTCCTCATTAAAAATCCATTGGATCTATGTTTAAATGTGAAAGTATTGCATATAAACTTATATAAAACCTATAATTATTAAAAAACAGGAATGCGTCTAATAATTTGGCCAGGGACTGTATACATAAATAATGGAAATGTATAGTCCAATACAAGAAAATTATAAAAAATAAACTTGTTTTATATGTTACTATACATAAATAGTTTATCTGCAATAAGGTTTCAAAAATTCGTAAGTTAGGACCTAAACTATAATAATATAATTAACAGAATAAGAGAGAGAGTAGGATAATTTCGAATGAACACACACACACACACACAACACATATTCATCACTTTCAAATTTCCAACAATCTAATTTTAAGCAATTACTGAATTATGAGTTCTCTTCTACCGTGTTTATTTCGGAAGTGGAATCTTATTAAAGTAAAATATATAGTAGCGTTGTATTTGTTAGAGCTTTGTACACGAAACTCATCAACTGGTTCATGGTTAAAAGTTTGTAATTAATAGACTCGCTTTCTTATACGGATATTTACGGCACAGTTATTCACTTGTAAGTCTAAAATATGGAATATAAATAAAGAGTGCTTAAAGGTGAAAAATGATGCAGAGATATAAATTATTTATTAAAATCTTTTAAATTTAGTTCAAAAGTAGATGTTTTCTAATACACATTAAACATTTTCATTGCAAAATGCAAATAAGTTTGCTCTATTTTAGATGTATATTTTAATATAGATACGAAAAATTTGAAGTCGTGTAAAATCAAATAACACCGGTGAAATTTATTGAAGGAACAAATAGTTCTTTTGTAACCAAAACTAAACTAACAAAGCAAAAAAAAAAAAAAAAAAAAAACCTGGCCAAATTTTTATCCAAGATTACACCAATATCTGGGAAAACTAATATTATATAAAAATTTATAAATAAACAAATATATTTATGCCCTTTATTAATGAATATTTCTAATGCTGGATGCAGAAAATTTGAATGCATAGCATACTTTTCTTTTATGTATATTCTGACCGTATCTTTCAAAAATGCATTGATCCTAATTTGTTTGAATATGATTATTGTCAGAGATAACTGCTATCCATTTTTTTTAAATTTACATGAAGCACAGATGAAAATTTTACTAATTATTAAGTTGTAAAGGGCATGCTTGTGAAACAGGATGAATTATTTTTTGTACTAAATATTACTAAAAGAACAATAAAATTTCAAGTATGAAAATATACTTGAAATACTTAAATTTTGTGGAAATAAATATAAGAGAACTACATTTTAAGCTGTATAATACTTTAAACACAGTAACGTAGAATATGTCAAAAAATGTACACCTCTTTTAAAAATCCGTAATTCGTAAAATCTTTCAAGTATAAACAGTGGGTAAAGAAATGTTTCTTCGAAATACCTTTGACAAATATTTTGCGTTTAAGGATCATCTTTTGGAAATTTGACCATAAGAACTCTCGAACTGCATTACACACAGAACTGGTTTTGAAAGTAGATTGTAAGGAGAACACTATTAGTTTATTAATATTGCTTTTGTCCCCTTTTCACTTCTACAAGTCTTTCTATATAACAAAAAATATATTTCCATTGAATACCTAGAAGGGTTCGAAGAAACATCCTTCTTCCCAAACCCTGTGCTTATGATGATAGCAATGGAATTAACATGTGATGAAAAAAGCATGAAAGTTTAAAACTAAATGTGTATATATATATATATATATATTTGTGTGTATATATATACACTGCTGGACAATTGCTAAGGACGGATAACACTATCACCCATAGCAACCACAAAATGAAAGGAAGCAAAATGTGGAAAATTAGAATAAGTGCGAAATATTAGTAAGAAGAAGTATGAGTATGCACATTTTTTTCCCACGTCTGTACATCACGTGATAGCGTTCATAAGAGCTTTAAAGGTTTGGACGCGTGAGGACAGTTGTTGTTTCAAGTCAAAGTTTTACAGGAAAGATTTGATAGACGAACTTAAAATTTTTGGCATGTCTTCCCGACATCACATAGATGATTTTATGCATGGCCGAATTATTGGAAAGATCGAAGAAGGGCGAAAAATAACAGATGTTGCCAGGGAATTCGACATCGCTCACAGCGTTGTTTCACGGCTGTGGAAGTCATTTAAAACTACTGGAATGTGTAGTAGACGGCACGGGGGAGGTCGTGTTAGAAGTACGACGCCTGCAGAAGACAGATATATCGTACTATCAGCAAAAAGGAACAGGCGCACCACAGTTCAGCAGGTGGCAAATCAGTTTCTTGCTGCCTCAAGAAAGCAGATCTCCCGAAAAACTGTTGCCAGACGTTTGATCGGAAGAGGACTATACGCACGCAGACCTGTTGTGTGTGTCCCATTGACCAGACAGCACCGTACTGTCCGTTTGCAATGGTGTCCTGAGCATCACAATGGGACTGAACAGGACTGGGCATGCGTACTATTCTCAGATGAGAGTAGGTTCAGTCTATCATCGGATTGTAGACGCCAACTGATCTGGCGCGAGAGTGGTACTGCTTATCGTCCAGAAAATATCCAGGAAAAGGACCGATATCCGACATGCAGTATCATGGAGTGGGCCGGCATCATGATCAATGGCCGCACGCGCCTACATGTGGTTGCGAATGGGACTATGACGGGCCAACGATACATTGATGAAGTTCTACTTCCTCATGTTCGTCTTTTCCGTGGTGCTGTCGGTGATAAATTTGTTTTTATGGACGACAAAGCAATGTGGCCGCGGTAGCCGAGTGGTATAGGTATCGGATCGTGGCTTGCCTGGTCACGAGTTCGAGCCCAGTACCACTAAAGACCCGCCGTGTAGGGCAGCGATGCACGTTAAATCTGTCGAGAGCTGAAACGTCCTCCCGTTGGTGTGGTGTGGTAGTTAGGAGAGGGGGGTGCCAGCTCAGGTGTCGTCCACGTCACTTGACCATGGTTCAAAATTACGTGGTCCATCGCCAAAAGCCCTCGTGTAGCTGAACAGTGCGACGTTAATATTCAATCAATCAATCAATCAAGACGACAAAGCAACATGTCATCGAACACTCACTGTTCAGGATTGTCTAGACAGCGAAGGTATTCAACGTCTCGTATGGCCAGCGCGTTCTCCAGATCTAAACCCCATTGAAAATGTGTGGGATGCTTTGGGGAGGCAAGTTGCTGGTCGAAACTATCCTCCGACAAACAAGAATACCCTCATCCGTGCACTCACAGAGGAATGGGATAAATTGCCTCAACAGCTGCTGGATAATGTTGTGCAAAGTATGGTACGACGTGTGGAATGTTGCATTACACTCCACGGTGGACATATCCCGTACTGATACCTTTCTTTAAAGTGCCTTCTGACTTTTAGATGCATTGTTCCATTTCTTCGTATGCAGATCAAATGAACACTTTTTTTTCTTTCAGATGTTTTACAGCTTTTGTACTTTCCAGAACAATAAATATTCTTTATTCTAATGTCTGAACAGTGTGGCAACTATATTTTACCCTACTAGGCCTCATGTTACGCTTAATGTTATGCTACATAGCAATTTGTGATCCGTCCTTAGCAATTGTCCAGCAGTGTGTATATATATATATATATATATATATATATATATATATATATATATATATATGTATATATATATGTATATATAAATAATATATATATATATATATATATATATATATATATATATATATATATATATATATATATATATATATATATATGTATGTATGTATTTGACGAATCTTTAAGAAACCTTTCCTTTAATATTCTTAGGCGTCTTTGGGGATTGTAAATTCGCGTATATTTTCAATCAATTCTAAAAAGGAGAAAATGGGATATGAAAAGTAGATAGGGTATTTAAGGAGAGCGTTGCAAGTTAGCGGAGACGAAGGCCTTTGAGCCAGCAGCAGTAATGACAAATTTCATAGGATTCAATTTGATTACGATAGTGGAGTATTACTGTTAGTACTCAGCGAAGGAACCTTTGGAAGTTAATATACCTTGTGACGAATCTATACGGAACTTTATCACTAACCTTCCGAACTGACCTTTTTAGGGAAATTTAATTCCCTACCTATTTCCAATCAACTCCAAAAAAGCGAACAGGATTCCTTATTATGCAGATTAGATTCAGTATTTAAGTCAAACGAAATAGTAAAGTTAGAGCAGTAGGAGATAGACATTGAAACATAGAGTTATAGTGATTTTGAATTGAATTATTGTTGTTGAGGATAAATTATCCTCATGAAGAATTGAGATTCCTAGAGGTAAATATCATTTGAAGTTAAAGTCTCATTCAAGCTTTAAGAGTCGGATTAAAGTTAAATGTTCAATAAGAACATTATTAAATATAACTCTGGGATCTCTTATCGTGGTAATTTCTGCGTGATCGTTATTTAATAAATTAATTGATTAGATCATTAATTAAATGAGTTAATTTGAGGAATATTATCTTTAAAACCTCATAATATTAAAATTACTGTTAATAAGTTTATTTGATTCTATTTGGGAAAATTAACCAAATAAAGAAAGTTATTTATAAAAATGGCTACTAGTTCATTTATGTCTCATAATTATTCTAGTTCTCAAAGTGAGGTCCCCAGGGACCATTACAACCTGAAGAGATCAAAGTACTACCAGGTGATATATTCTAGTTTAATACCGCTTACCACAAGCGTTAGTTTAATAAAATTAGTTCAAGTTTAATGAAAGCTAATAATTCAAGTTGCGTGTATTTTTTCTCAGACCTCCTATTCCGGTAAAACTTATTGATATTGCGCGTAGTTATTGGTTAATATTTCCTATTTCATAATTTAAGTTAATATTAAACGTAAATCCCTTTTTGACGTAGACATAAAGCCTACTATTTGTTATTAGATTTTTGATATTTGAACAAGTGAATAAATATAAGTTATTATTATACAAATGGCGTTTCGTCGTTCTTTGCCTTAAATTAATCTTAGTGTCCAGGGTGGAACCTAGGGGGTTTCCCACATATATATAAAGAATTAAACAGTTATCCATAGTGTAAGAAACAAGAAAATAATATCTTATTAAAAAAAGAATACGAAATTTCATTAATTTTTATTTTTTTCCTTCAGCATAAAAATTTGCTATACGATTGTCGTTTTAAATTATTATGTTTGTCGTTATTACGTATACACGTAAGTACGGAATCACAAAAACTGCTCGAAAGAGCGCCCATCAGCAAAGATGCAGGCCTCACACCGCCGGCGGAGGAAATGTCGAACATTAGCAAATACCCCGGGCATCTCCCAGATTTCACATGCTACGACGGCAATCCTCGCAACCAGGGTCTCGTCGGAGTCGACGGGGCTTGCGTAAACAAGACTCTGCATACGACCCCAAAGGAAGAAGGCAGGAGAGGTCAGGCGATCGTGCCGACCAATTTGCCGAACCACACCACCCAATCCATTGCCCTGTTTCCAATTCACTTCGCGCATCTGCGCGGAAATGTGCAGGTGCTCCGTCATGTTGGAATCACATACGAGTCTTTATGTTGGCTGGAACACTTTGCAGTAGAACTTTACACCCTTATATACAATTAGTGACATAGAGTTTAATCCTTGTGTACTACACTTTGCATGCAAATAGGGGGATTTGCATAATCTGGTATTTTGTGAGGAGGAATTGCTCATGTCTGTTATGAATAACTTTTTTATTTCCTTTTGACATTCCTTTCTCGTTTATTTTACGTTTAGTGGGTAGTAGCTGTTGCTTAGTCTACGACCGAGTATCGAAGATTGTGAATAACTGAGCTGTGTTCAGAGAAGGAGGTGAGATCAAATTTCACCCCCTAAACACAGTTGAGTTTGCGCTACGTAACCACCCCGAACGATTCAAATTTTGAGCTCAAAATTTAAGTTTAAGCCTAAGCTTATGAAAGCATTTAATGTGGTACTAAAAATTACAGTAAAAAATAGTTCTTTACTTCAAAGTCTACTGTGCCTCTATCCACATTTTTCAAACGTTATATTTAATATTTATTTTTCAAGAAAATACTGACAAAAATAATAATTTTAGCGAAAACCGCTAATGAATATACCCATTTTCTCGTTATTTTATAATCATTTGAAATTTCGGACCCTAAACTTTAATGGCACCTATCTCCTTCGGAAGACGTTTGGGAGCCTAAGTTTCCTATTTACTATTGTTTGTCTTGATGTGTACTATCACCCCTTAAAGTTTTGCCTCGGAGTTTAGATACACCCTGTATAGAATGTACAATGAAAATATTAAAACTAAAAAACGCAAATTAAGTTTAGGATAATATGAAGATGGGTAACAGGTTGAATATTTGTACATCAGTGGTTTAAATAAAGAATATAAATTTTGTGGTGTATCGACATTTGAAAAGGAAATATTCAGATAAAAAAATAATTGCTGTCATCAAGGTAAAATCAAACTACTGTATCCTGATGAATATTCGACTAATTAAAATTTGTTATTTGAGGCAACACAAATGAGCAAATATTTTGGGCAAAATATTAAAGTTTATTATATCGTATTCGTATTCCCTTCATTTAACTCTCAAAATGTGGATTTGAAAAGACATGGGTCTTTTTCAATTCATATAAAAGCATCTGCATCTTTACCACAGAATAGATTGCATTTTTGTAGTTTGAGCAGTGAGTTTAAACAGCTGTATAATTTGTAGAAGGTACTTGCCCCCCTAGTGTATTTAATTTTTTTTATTGAAATTTAAAAAAAAAATTCAAATTTTTTCAAAAAAATATTTTATTGAAAAAAATAATACTTACGAATTATATTGAAGACCAATTTCACCGAACAAAAACAGATGACCAAAACAATAAAAATGTCGTCAAATGCCACCATTGTTATTATTACTGTGCTCTAAAATGTGCGGCAGTGATTTCCACTATTGACTGTATATCAAGGCATTTGGTGATGCCATTTGAATTGACGGTATAATACGTAAGTGCCAAAAAATGAAAGTGACTGATATTGTTAACGTAAATTGTAAAACATTTTGAATGTTATATTAGCGTATTTCTCTGTTGTCTGTTTTTTTATCATTAGAAAAAAAAAACTAGTGTTTATCTCTCTTTAAAATTATTAAGGATTGATAATAAAACAAGCAGATGACGTAAAGATTATCAAATGTTATACTTTTCAATCAAAATATAATAGCAATAATATTGTAACATAGATCGGGGTTCGAGGATTTTATGGTATCAGTCTCAAAGAGCAAGACAATTCTTCAGGAGTGATGGCAATTTATTGTTCAAAAACAATTCTTAAAATATGGGATACATCACTAATTTTAGTTAAATAAAACCCAAAAAGATTTCACACCTTTCATAGCACAACTATCAGTGTATCTAAAATAAAAGTATGTTTAAAGATTATTTACAAGCAGTCCCTCGTCCCATTGAACAACCGAAATGATAACTGACTTTTCAACGGTCAATACAATCTTAACTCAGATTTGTGGAGCTACTCCCTATTTATAGATCACAAGGATCCTTCCAGAAAGATCCGCTTACGGCATATATTTTGATTCTGATAGGTTTCTCCGGTAATTTCCAAAATCATCCAATGATCCTAAACTCGCCAAAAATGGTAATCCTTTCGTAAACATGGTTGCCAAAAACGATACCAACTAGGCTCTCTCACCCACATTTCACCAAGTTTCCAATGAATCGCTATTATAATATAAGGAACGCCGTTGCTTGCAAATATTACTATTTTAGCATGAAATAAATGCAATAGAGAGATAAAGTAATAGTAACGTACTATAAATTCATATTTAAATCTTTTACCATATTTTAAATGTTTATTACACACAATTCGTTATAATATGGCCTCTTTTGCCGGATATCCTCTGTTAATTTAAATTTAAGTAATAATTGTATAGGCATTACATCTGAATATGTTGTTTGTTTTTTCCCACTGTAGTGAATAAGATTATATTAGAAATGTTGATGTTCCAAACAGTAAAACTAGCAAACGAAGTATTTAATTACTTTTTTTTAATCAAAAATGTCTTCAAGAGAATCCTACTTTTAAATATATATATATTAAGTACTTTAATTCTTTGTTTATGTAATCCACTTTTTTTCGGGGTCATTCAAATTAAATTTTGGAGGAGAAAATTACATTACAATCATATTTTTAGAAAACCAGGAAAAATAGTCTTTTTTTTTGTCGAAAGAATCTTTCTTGGATTTATCGGGTGAAAACATTTTCCTTCCATGTGTTTCTTGACAGACATAGAAAAAAAAGTTTATGTCTCTCCTTGTAGTTTTACTTTAGTAAGAAAAAAATTGAAAACAGTTATTTAAAAATAATGACGAACAATTTTGCTCAAAGAGAGATTTCTTTTATTTATTTTGCTTGTAATTTGATCAACTGTCATTTATGTGACATTTTCCTATCAATTTTGCGTTAAGGGATATTTCCCAAACATTAAAATGACGTTTTTTGGTAATTAAATACACATCACATCTGAATATTATCAAACGAATTTCGAAACCTTACATAAATTATTTCAGACATAAATATCCGAAACAATGTGAAATTCAATTATTATTTTCAACAATAAATATTTTCAGGAAAAACTTTAATTTGACAAGAAAAACTGTCATCTATACTCTTAATAATAACATTGTATAGGGAATGCTTCCTTGGAGCCGTCTCTCTCCCCAAACAAACCATGAACAATGGTTTGTTTTAATACCGGTTTTAAAATCAAATGTGGTTCTTTAAATTAAAAGTCAAAGAGAAGCAAACACTTTTAGCAAATCGCCACGTAATCAGTATTTTTTATTAAGAACACTTCAGATATCCAAGCCAATGGTTACAATTAACCCTCCAGTGAGAGTTGAGTAGTTGCTCGTGTTTAATGAGCCTCGGGTTTGAAACACATCCTCCCCCCTTTTTTGAGTCTACACAGACTCAAAAACAGTAGTGACATTGAAAACGTTTAGTGTCCTGGGTCTCTGGATAGTACGTCCATATCTCGACACCTTAGGCACATTAGGAGGAGCATTCACAGATATTGCACTTTCTGAGACATCAACACCAGCAGAAGGAATTTTAACAGCTTCAGCATCCAATGGAACATCATTAGATTCTCCCCTTCTAGCAGACTGAATTTCCAATGGAAAAACTCTTTGGATAGGACGGAAGATCTCGGAATTAATGCATCTCAGCTTTAGGGTGCGTACTTTTCCGTCCCTTCCAGGAATCAGCTCAATAACTTTGCCTAAAGGCCAGTAAAGTCTCTTTTTGTTGGGATTTTCGATGAGAACTATCTCACCTACCTTAAGCGCTCGAGTCGTCTTATGAGCCTTTTGCACTCATAACCCTAGATATTCTTTACGAAACCTCCCTCTTAGATCTTTCAAAAGCCTCGCACGAAATTTGACCCTTTTTTGAAATCTCGCAAAATCACTCAGATCAAAATAGGTCACATCCAGGGATGCATTGCTCATCAAGAACATTGCAGGTGTCCAAGGTATTAGGTCGTCCGAGTCCTGAGACACATATGTCAAAGGACGACTGTTGACAATTGAATCACAGTCACACAAAACGGTAAGAAGCTCTTCATGCGTCAAGACTGCATTCCCTAACGTGCGTTTTAAGAGATCTTTAAGCACTCTTATGAGCCTCTCCCACAGACCTCCCCACCAAGCTGCAGTGGGAGGATTAAACTTCCATTTTATGCGTTGAATCTCTGTTTTCCGTTCAATATTTATCCAGTCCGGGTTTTTGAATTCCCGGACAGCACCCCTTAAGTTTGTCCCATTATCAGTGTACGCGACAGAAGGCCTCCCCCTTCTGGCGATGAAGCGACGTAAACTCAACAAAAAATTGTTGGTTGACAATGCTGTAACCAGCTCCAAATGCACTGCACGATACACTGCTCATGTGTAGAGAACAACCCACACTTTTCACTATTTTTAAGGAAGAGAAGTCCGGCAAGATCAATACCTATCACTTCAAACACACCAGCATCCCTTACCCTATCAGCCGGTAAAGATACAGATTCACTTTTAACTGGTCCCGCGTTGTATCTTTTACATTTTACACAATTATGAATGATATTTCTGACTGTCCTCCTTGCCCTCAAAATCCAAAATTTTTCTCTAAGGATCGAGACAAGCATTTGCGTCCCTGCATGGCAGTTATTCCTATAGTAATATTCTATTAATCTCCGAGTTAAAATGCAATCATTCGGAAGTAGAATGGGAGACAAAAATTTAAAATCATCCTTTCGCTCTGTGATTCTAGTTTTAATTTGAATTAAGCTCTCATTGTCTACAGATATTTTTATATGTGGGATATTGCTATTTTCGGGAAAATTATCTTTTTGTACAGTGGGTATTAAGGTACTTTCAGCCTTTGCAATTTCGGATGTTGAAAGTTCCTCTAAATTTCTAATTTTCGATTGTTTACGACACTTACTCAAAATCTCAGAACCCAATCCGTCATCCGAATAATAGAGTGATAATTAGAGAATTTTATTGAATACCACGTTTCTCTCTTATTTGTAACATTAAGATTACACAGCTTAATTTTTCTTCTCTCACATTGTAACTCATTTGTTGCCCAAGTTACAGCATCCCCCAAAAGCCACTTTAGACTCCCAAACCATTTACTTTCTAAAAGATGTCGTGAAGAGCATCCCCGAGATAGAATATCAGCGGGATTCATTCGCCCTAGGACATGCCTCCAGTTTTCTAGAGAAGAAATTCTAGCTATTTTCTTAATTCGGTTCGAAACAAAAATTGACCATTCTCCATTATTTTTTATCCAATGAAGGGCTACCATAGAATCTGACCAATATGTTATTTTTAAATCAGGTATATCAAGCGAATTTCTAATAGAATTAGCTAATCTGGCTCCCATACAACAAGCTTGTAGTTCTAACCGAGGCATTGATACACTTTTAGTAGGTGCTACTCTTGCCTTAGCTCTAAGCAAATGTAATTTAATTCCTGATGCTAATTTAGTCCTAACAAAGATGAAGGCAGCATAAGCCTCTTTGGATGCATCCACAAAAACATGAAGGTCTGAATCTGAATTCACTTCACAATATCTGGGGATTTCTAGATTTTGAAGGAGCAAAATTTCTTTAAATCATTTATCAAATTTATTACACAATCCAAGTGGTAGGGGACTGTCCCAAGCTAATTTCACTTTCCAAGTTTCTTCCTTTTGGGTAATAGAGTAGCATGATAGATAGAGTAATAGAGTAAGGGATCAAATATTCCCTGAACAGCCGATAAAATTGTTCTTTTTATCATTTCTGTCAGTTTTTCCAAAATAGCATTATTAACCGTATATTTTAGAGTATCTCTATCCAAATTCCAAGTTAAACCCAATACCTTGGTATCTCCCTCCCATTTCAAAACAGATTCTTTTTTGACATTGCTTTCCCATCCCCTCAAATTAAAGCATCCATTAGACATAATTTTTCAAACCTTATTGACAAATGACCCAATCTCTTGCGTATCTGATACTCCGGTAACACAATTATCAACATAAGAATGGCGAAGCTTAGATACGATATCCATATATTTTGAGGGAGTATTATCTAGTAGGTGATTGATAGAAGCAGCTGACAAAAAACACCAAACGACAATGACGATAAACTATTTCATTGTCTTCATGAGGATTTTAAAAATCCCTATGTTCAGGCGTGATACTTATTTCTAAGAAAGCTTTTTCAAAGTCAGCCGATAGACCAATAGGATACATACGAAATCTATCCAAAATATCCGGATTTTACTCTATTAAATTAGGACCTTTAAGCAAACAATCATTAAGCGCGAAGGATTATTTCCTTCTCTAGCAGTAGCATCAAAAACAGGTCTTATTTTTGTTGTTTCAGAAATTTTAAACACGGATGGGGGAAGATAATAAACATCAGTTTCAATCTCGGTTTCAGTTACTCATTCTATAATTTTTAATGCTTCCCATTCATCAAAAATACTAGCATATTCTCTCTTTCAAAGAATTTTTCTCCCCCATTTTTTTACATGTCCTCTTAAGCCTTTTCAGAGTTAAGCCTCTATTATCCCTTAGTTGACCCTCTATCTTATAAGGTAACGCCACTTTATATCTTCCACTTGGAAGTATCTTTATGTCCTTCTGAAATCTTTCAATCATATCTGAATGCTGTATCTCACTTTTAATATTTTCCACTGGATATCTGATCCCTATATAGTTTCAGGGTCCCATAATTCTCTTTAACATTCAGTTGATTTAAAAACATACTCAATTGCCTCTCCCGAATGGCCGGTACGGAAACCTCAGTATTATCATTAACTTCTTGGCTCGATTTACCCATTAAAGTGAACCCTAACATAGTACCGATAGCCATCAGACCCGACCTTAATTTTATTTATCTACCCGACAAAATTACACTAATTACATCAGCTCCTAAAAGCATATCTATTTCATTTACATAATTGCATAAATTAGGCACTATGATACCCTTTTCTTTAATTTCAGATAGAACCTGAAAATCCTTTACTTTAGGTAAGTATCCACATATTTTATTTTCAGAAAAGACTTAATTTGACGAGAAAAACTGTCATCTATACTCTTAATAATAACATTGTATAGGGAAAGCTTCCTTGGAGCCGACTCTCTCCCTCCAATCAAACCAGGAACAATGGTTTTTTAATACCGGTTTTAAATTCAAATAATCAATAACTCTCCGAGTTAAGTAAGATCATTGAGACCCATTATCTAGCAAACAACGCAAAACCATTTCACTATTATTATAACACAATTTTAAAGCTATAGTTTGCAAATACACACTAGTAACTAAAGACTGACTGGCAAGGGATTTACTAATGGTAGCCCCAACTGTCTCATTTTTTAAATCAAATTCCTCTTTTTTATTACATAATAATGTGTGATTGGCTTTTATCGTCACACAATTCCTGCACTTTAACATTTTTAATCTGCAAGAACGAGCATTATGACCTTTATTTAAACATCGAAAACATGCTCGATTTCTAATTAAAATACTCTTTTTATCATTTAACGACAATTTTGTAGCAATGAGACAGTCAGAGGTCCAGAAATTAGATTGAGAACAAAATAAACAAGATCTTTGCTTGCCCGACCTCTCTCCTTTGGGGTTAACGAGAGCAGCACTTTAGCCAAAGATGGCTCATCTGGGTTGACTTTGACTTTCTGATGTTGCGTGGACCCCAGTCCGGTACGAGCGAGGAGAATCATTTCTTCCGATCCAACTTCTTTGCGGAGAAAAGTCATTAATCTGTCGAGAGATCGGCCGCTGTCTTGACCTTCTGATGTTGTTTCCGCATTCCTGCACCTCTCCCAGGCCCGTAGCACTGTTTTCGGTAAGCACGACTCCACGAGGGGCTCCAAAAAATCGGCGAACTTTTCTTGCGTTCTCCCTAGCGATTCTAAGGCTAGGAGTTTGCTCTTTAAAACATCATAAAGTTCGGATAGCTCCATCCTTATCTTTCCAGTAGCATTTTGCATATCTAAACCAAGCAAGTCTCTTATATAAATCTGTACTAGCAGATCTTCTCGACCAAATCGTTCCTTGACTTCTTGCACAGCTTTTCTGTAGTTTTCCTTTGTTGATGGAAAACTACTCACCAGTCTGAACATTTTTGAACCGGGAACACTGCATTGAATAAGATAATGCATTTTATCGTCATCGTCAGTATTTGAATCGATGTGAATTTTTTCGAACGGAGACCAAAAATTGAGAAAGTCCTTTGGATCACCATTAAATCTTGTTAGTTCCAGTTTGGGAAGCTTAAATTTTCTCGTGTTACCTTGCGATATCTCAGCTTCACTTTGCGGTTTGTTTAGTCTTTTATTAACAGCATACTTCAGCTCCGCAGATAAATGATTCATCTTATCGCGGTATCTTTCCGCTTTGTTGAAGTCATCTTCATATTCACCACTCAATGTTTCATCGCCAAGAAGGAATTTCAAAATATGCTCCTGGACGGTATCCAGCCTTGAAAACTTGTCCATTATTTGTCTTTGAAAAGCATACAAATTGGGTAATGAAGTATCTCTTTTCAACGCATATTCAATAGAAATGCAGCACATTGTAAAACTCGATCGAAGCGATCGCTGCTTTACTCTCAAACTTTCAACAGCCATGCTTAAAAAAGACCGGGGGTGCCAGAAAATGTAAAAAGTATGATTAATTTAAAATCAAATGTGGTTCTTCAAGTTAAAAGTCAAAAAGAAGCAAACATTTTTAGCAAATCGCCACGTAATCAATATTTTTTATTAAGAACACTTCTTATATACAAGCCAATGGTTACAGTTAACCCTCCAGTGAGAGTTGAGTAGTTGCTCGTGTTTGATGAGC
>BMAU01005530.1:0-10693 GCA_019973935.1 Trichonephila clavipes
GCATTCATTCAGTAGATTCTGAGCAATAAGTACACGCAGTTTGAAAACAATAATTTTGAGAAAATTGCATGTTTAATATAGATAACCCCTTCATCACAAAAACAATGAATTACAACATGTGTTTGTCCTATTTTAATAAACATTAGTGTCTTCGTAACTTTATTTAGGTAAAATAGGAAACGAAAAAGTCTTAAGCTGCCTATAAGCAAATATACATTGCATTTTTCAGATTTTGTTTGACGAGATATTTTGTAGCATTTACATCAATTTTCTCAAATTCTCTATCAACCTTTGAAGAATTTCTAGCTTTGAAGCGTTACAAATATCAAAGTGAACCATAAATCATCATAAATATAATGTGAAAATGTATCAATATAGTTTTGGTGTGCATTTGAGAAACTTGATTTTACATCATTTCGAAAGTTTTCATTGGGATTTTGTGTATTCACATGCAAGCAGTGTATCTAAAAGTATCAGATCTCAATAGTTTCTCTAAACTGATCAGATGATTTCTAAAACAGCCAAAATAATATTGCGTTTATGTTTTTAAACAAAAAAATTATGTAATTTTAAGCATATAACAAGCTTTACATACAACGACAAAAATCATCGCATAACCAGCTGTCTAAATACCTATGGAAAAACTTTTCGAAAACTAAAGCTCAAAAACTTGTCTGTACAATAAACGAACATTTATACAGAGTGTTTTTTTCAAGGTATAGAAGTTTCAGTTGGCATTACTTTCCAAGATGGCGACCGATTTAACAGCTGTCAAGTGATTTATTCTCAGTTTGGTTTGGCAATTCATCAAAACGATCATCAAGCAAAGCGTAGATTCGTCGAATGGACCCAAAACGAGATTGCCGTTGTTCTCGATTTTCATAAGCGAATTTTGTTTAGCGATGAAGCGCACTTCTGGTTGAATGGCTACGTCAACAAACAAAACTGCCGCATTTGGAGTGAAGCTAATCCACAAGTGTATGTCGAAACACCGTTACATCCAGAAAAACTGACTATTTGGTGCGCTTTATGGGCTGGTGGAATCATTGGTCCGTACTTCTTCAAAAACGATGAAGGCCACAACGTTACAGTCAATGATGATCGGTATAGAGCCATGATTACTAACTTTTTCATTCTTGAATTGAACAATCATGATGTCCAGGAGCTGTGGTTCCAACAAGACGGCGCAACATGTCACACAGCTCGTGCCACAATCAATTTATTGAAAGACACGTTTGGTGACCGCCTAATTTCACGTTTTGGACCTGTGAATTGGCCTCCAAGATCTTGTGATTTAACACCGCTAGACTATTTTTTGTGGGGCTATGTATAGTCATTGGTCTATGTGGATAATCCACAAACGCTTGACCATATGGAAGACAAGATTCGCCGTGTTATTGCCGATATACGGCCACAAATGTTGGAAAACGTCATCGAAAATTGGACGTCCAGATTGGACTACATCCGAGCCAGCCGTGGCAGTCCTATGCCAGAAATCCTATTTAAAATGTAATGCCACAAGATTATCTTTCGAATAAAAAAAATCATGTCAATCGAATAATACATTGTTGTTTTATTGCAATTTAAATTTCTGTACCTCTCAAAAAAACACCCTTTACTTATACCGAAGTGAGATTTTTTTTAAATATATTGTTCAGTTTTTTCAAAGCATACTTTTACGTAAAATCACTGGGAATATTTGAAAAATTGTCATTTTTTGACACAATATCTAGTCTACAGCAAAATGTTTTTGGAATAGGTCAAAATTTTCACTTCAATATATTTAGTTACATATCAATAACATGAGAAAAAATTGCAGGTTCATTCATAGTGTAAATCCTGAGAAAAAAGTACACACTGTTTTGAAAACATCATTTGTAAGAAAATTGCATTTTTACTATAATATGTCACTTCATCACAAAAACTATAAATTACAACATGTATTTGTCCCATTTTATTAAACATTGGTATATTCTCACGTACACGCAATTGTATTTTAAGTAAAATAGGAAACAAAAAAAGTCTTAAATTGCCTAGAAAATAACAGACATAGTACTTTTTCGTTTCTGTCTAACGGGATTTTTTAATGCTATATGGAGAATGTATGTAGCATCAAATACTACAGAATCATTTGAGTTTAATCAGTAATGTATTGGAGAAATTTGTGCAGAGAAATGTAGAGCAGAAAAAGGACAAATATTTCTAATGGTTGCTATTTATATTTCACCAAATCAGAGTGTAGAGCAAATTATCGAATTCATTCACAACAATTTAGTTGCCTACATTAAAACCGGATCAGCTCTTCTGCACAAATTCCCTATGATTTGTGTCCCTAAGTGGGGATTTTAATGTAGATTTTTCAAAAGACAAATCAAAACATTTAGTTGATTTTTAAGAACAAAATTCACAATTTAATTATGCCAAATGATTCAAATGAAAGCACGACGAAGTAAGGAACGATGCTTGACGGAGTTCTTTTAAGATATTTAAATAATTTCGAATCTAAAAAAATTATAACTTATTTCAACTACCATAAACCTATTGTTTCCTTCTTAGAATACAATTAATTCACAAATATAATTGTACATTTGGCAAAAAGGATTACTTTAAGCGTGAATACAGACATATGAATAAATAATTTTACATGGCAATACAAATATAAATATGCCTTTATTTTTTACTCACCGAACTAATCCTTGACGTAACATTACAAAATTGAAGTTTTCACTTCTATCGTGTTGTCATAAGCACCCACATTTTCTTTTTTGTAATTTCTTGTCTGAGCGCATCTCAAAAATTTCCGAGTCACCCTCGTATAAGCAAAATATTATTATTATATAAAAGCCTTTTTCATAAAAGGAAAATATTTAAAGATAGGTTTCTATGTTCATTATTTGCCAAAATATTGCATTTAAATCATTTTTATTGTAATAATATTTTTAAAACAATTTTATACGTTTATTCTAGTTTCAGAGACACTAAATATCAGAAAAAATTGCTTTGTACGATTTTTCAAAATCATGGTTCCGAACGTAGTCGAATACCTTAAAATATGAGAGAAATTTCTACTTATAAAATCCAGGGGCAGAATAGAAATGTTTATTTCATTAAAAGAAACTTCATTTTTTAAGAATTTTATAAATGTTCAAGGATTATCAAATTCAAATTGATATTTTACACTTAGAGGATATTTTACACAATTTTATGTTCGCAATGAAATGGCTATGACATTGTCTTCTATAGATCCTAAGTTAAATTTTTTCCATCACATTAGAAATATATTTCATTACTAAAGTTACTACAATTATTTATCATTTCGAAATTATTATTTTCTTTATGCATCAATGCACACGCTTGTCTCTTAATTCAATACTTCTTTATTCTGAATTTTTAATTAAATGAATTTATAGAAATATTTCTGCCAATTTTTTTTTACATTAAATTTACATTATTTATAAGATTTGATTAAATTTATATTTGTTCTAGAAATCGGAAAGAGCTAATCAGTAAATTACACCGATTTCAAAATTTCTATTGTTTAGAATAGTCACTAATGAAAGTTATAGTCTCCCCATTAGACATCTTGCATCAATTAGTTTGTTTTTAAAGTTATTAATAAGAAATTTCGGACATAAAAACGGAAACAAAATTATTGCAACACATGTTGATTTAGAATATTTGATGAATTTTGATAATAGCTAATAAGCTAAATTGATTTTATAATGATTGAAATGACCTTGCAAAAATATAGATTTCGTAGAACTAGTTAATTTTTACAAAAACATCCTTTGATCAAGATGGTTTAAATTCATTTTTCCCGTGTACAATTCCAATCATAACCGCTCAAAATCACAGCTATTGCCTATTGCTGCTACGGAGTCGAAATTATTTGTAGAGTTTCAGGTAAAATTGCATTATTATTATTTTCATTGATAGTTATTCGATTCATACAGAAATATAACGTAATATTTAGTTTGTAAGATCCAATTTTTTTTCACGACTTACTAATGCATATGTATATACACTGCTGGACATTTGCTAAGGACGGATAACACTATCATCCATAGCAACCACAAAATGAAAGGAAGCAAACTGTGGAAAATTAGAATAAGTGCGGGATATTAGTAAGAAGTATGAGTATGCAAATTTTTTCCCCACGTCTGTTCATCACGTGATAGCGTTCATAAGAGCTTTAAAGGTTTTGACGCGTGTGGACAGTTGTTGTTTCAAGTCAAAATTTTACAGGAAAGATTTAATAGACGAACTTAAAATTTTTGGCATGTCTTCCCTACATCACATAGATGATTTTATGCGTGGACGAATTATTGAAAAAATCGAAGAAGGGCGAAAAATAACAGATGTTGCCAGGGAGTTCGACATCGCTCACAGCGTTGTTTCACGGCTGTGGAAGTCATTTAAAAATACTGTAATGTGTAGTAGACGGCACGGGGAGGTAGCGTTAGAAGTACTACGCCTGCAGAAGACAGATATATCGTCCTATATCAGCAAAAAGGAACAGGCGCACCACAGCTCAGCAGGTGGCAAATCAGTTTCTTGCTTCCTCAGGAAAACAGATCTCCCGAAAAACTGTTGCCAGACGTTTGAGGGGAGGAGGACTATACGCACGCAGACCTGTTGTGTGTGTCCCATTGACCAGACAGCACCGTACTGCCCGTTTGCAATGGTGTCGTGAGCATCACAATTGGACTGAACAGGACTGGGCATGCGTACTATTCTTAGATGAGAGTAGGTTCAGTCTGTCATCGGATTGTAGACGCCAACTGATCTGGCGCGAGAGTGGTACTGCTTATCGTCCAGAAAATATCCAGGAAAAGGACCGATATCCGACATGCAGTATCATGGTGTGGGCCGGCATCATGATCAATGGCTGCACGTGCCTACATGTGGTTGCGAATGGGACTATGACGGGCCAACGATACATTGATGAAGTTCTACTTCCTCATGTTCGTCTTTTCCGTGGTGCTGTCAGTGATAAACTTGTTTTTATGGACGACAACACAACATGTCATCGAACACTCGCTGTTCAGGAATGTCTAGACAGCGAGGGTATTCAACGTCTCGTATGGCCAGCGCGTTCTCCAGATGTAAACCCCATTGAATATGTGGGATGCTTTGGAGAGGCAAGTTGCTGGTCGAAACTATCCTCCGACAAACAAGAACACCCTCATCCGTGGACTCACAGAGGAATGGGATAAATTGCCTCAACAGCTGCTGGATAATGTTGTGCATACGACGTGTGGAATGTTGCATCACACTCCACGGTGGACATATCCTGTACTGATACTTTTCTTTAAGGTGCCTGCTGACTTTTAGATGCATTGTTCCATTTCTCCGTACGCAGATCAAATGAACATTTTTTTTTCTTTCAGATGTTTCACAACTTTTGTACTTTCCAGAACAATAAATATTCTTTATTCAATGTCTGAACAGTGTGGCAACTATATTTTTATCCTACTAGGCTTCATGTCTCGCTTAATGTTATGCTACATAGCAATTTGTGATCCGTCCTTAGCAATTGTCCAGCAGTGTATATATATATATATATATATATATATGTGTTTAAAAGATTTCTTGTCTGTTTTGAGTCAGAGAGGAAAATAATGTGGCTATATATGTAGGTATAGAACAAAAATTTTAAAATTGTAAGAATATCATATTTCTTTTTTGTACTAATGCTACGGCCGAGTTGACCTCATTTTCTAACTGGCCAAAGGCCACAGTTGCTTAGTGGTTATGGTCATGAACTCATGCCCAGTATGTTGCGATTTCAATTCATCGTGCCACTAAAGACCCACCATGTAGAAAGGACTGATTCATGTTGAAACTATTGACCTCTCTCGTCTATGGTATGTTAGTTTAAAGAGGAAAGTTAAATGGTTAGATACCCTTATCTCTCGTCACACACTTTACTGAAGTCCAGAATTACTAAGACCGTTGCCAAAATCCTTTTTTACTGCTTCTTTCTACTACCTAAATGCAACTCTCCTCCATTCATTGGCCAATATAGGAACTGTTCTGAATTCTGTGATTTTTCTAAATTTAATCGAGAGAAAATTAAATTTAAAATATTTTTTAAGGTATCTGACAACATTCGGAACCATGATTTTAAAAAAGCGCATAAATAGATAATTTTCATGATATTTAGTGTCACTTAGATAAGAATACATACATAAAACTGTTTTAAGGACATTTTGATAAAAAAATATTTTAAGTACAATATTTTGGCAAAAAAAAAAACACACTTAGAATAACCTTTTTTGCAAAATGTTCTCCATTTATAAAAATGCTTCTAAAATAATAATATTTTGTTTATATAAAGTAAAGACTTCTCCAGAGAGCTCGAAATATTTTTTTTTTGAAAACTCACATTATTTTTAGAGTTACAACCACAGTTGAAATAATTATCTTAGCATTTTTTACTTAAAATTTCTCCCCTCTGTTGTCGTGAAACATAGATAAACCCACTTCTAAGTCATATTTTTCAAAAATTCTAGTTGAGCCTCGGTGCAGATGTCTGAGCTATATACAGGCAAAATATTATTATAACTGAAGCATTTTTCACAAAAAAAGAATCTTTTGAAAATTTGTCATTCTATGTTCATTTTTTGTCAAAATATCGTATTAAAAATTTTTTTTATTGTAATAATATTCTTAAAACTATTTTATATACATTTTCTAATCTAAGTGACATTAAATATATTATTTATCCAGCTATACGATTTTGCAAAATCATGGTTCCGAATGTAGTCGGATACCTTAAGTCCCGCAAAGCCATTCTAGGAACATATCTGTTTACTTGGGTGTTGTTAGTACATGAGAGCCGCTGAGATCCTCCAGGACATTTCCCGTCGGTATATAAGAGACATATGCTTTTAAAATATCCTTTAATTCAGTACGTATTTAAGTAGAAGACAGTGATTAAAAAAAATCCACTGAAAAATAATGGATATTTTCACTTTTAATCATCAATGACAAAATGCAAGTGATTTCTGGATTGATGATAAATTCATGCAATCAAGAGAGTTCAAGACATCTACTCGATTGATTTGTTGTTTGGTCGGTGTCTTGCAATGGACAGTAATTAAATGGGACCAAAAGTCCTAAAGATCGCATTGGTAATCTGGATGTAGTTATTTTCGAGGAAGTCCTCACGGGGATTGTTTCTAATGTGCTGCATATTTGCCGGAATGGTAGAATAGGAAAAAAGGTGTTTAATATATTGCTCACGGAGAAATGATTGTTTCCGTTTCGTGACACTGTTTGCGGAAAGAGTACTTTCTTGTCAGTGTACTTGCCGGGCTTCTACTTGTATTAATTTCAGTAATTTGGCGTTGCAGTCTTTCAAATTTCCTTAAGTCTTGATTTTGCTACTTAGTCTTAATCGCTTCGGCTAAAAAAAAAAACGAAAGTTTGTTTACAAAAGAAAATATATGGTCAATCAGAATTGAAAACGAACTATCTTTTCCTTGTAATATTAAATTTCTATTTTTAAAATATCTGATAGTTTCGGTAGGAAAAGCTAAATCTCTCTCTCTCTCAAACACAATCTTCATTCTTGAGAGTGTGTGAATTTTAATGCTGCTCTGTTCGGCTACACGAGAGCTTTTTGCGACGGATCTCGTAATTTTGAACCATGGTCAAATGACGAGGACGACACCTGAGCTTGCACATCCTCTCCTACACAGCACAATAACGGGAGGAAGTTTGAACTTCAGACAGATTTAACGTTTATCCTTCCCCTACGTGACGGGTTTACAGTGGTGCTGGGCTCTAACTTATGGCACACCAGCCACGAGTCAATTACCGTGGCCACTAGGCTACCATGGTCACTTCATTCTTGAGAAGCAAGCACTCACTGGGCAATTCATTGCTTTCTTCCAGATATCTTAAAACACGCTCCTTCAAATTCAAACATCTCACGAATGCTCTTCTTTTGGAAAACTAACGCATACAATAATGAATGAGTGTTTTCTACATTATCATTTTCTGTTGTAATTTAATTAAGTATGTTTAAAATAAATTTTGTTGTTTTGTTTTGTCTGATACAACCACAGTAAAAATTTAATAATTGTAATATTTTAATTTTCTTAAATGTATTTCAATATATTTGCATGATACCTTTGCAAGTCAACCATGTCACACTGGGGTGCGTATGCCACGGGTTCGTCGCACATGACTTAGGGTGACAAGCTTTGCAGTATTCGTGTTAATGTTAAGTTGCCTTGTTCCGTTGCTCAATCTCTTTTCAGTCTCTCTGGCTTCCCTTTCTTCTTGGATAGTATTATTGATAAATTTGATGACTGCTTTTAAAGGAATATAATTTTTATTTTGCGTAAATTGGATTGGTAGTTAAGTTTCCGTGAATTGTATTTAGATGATTATAGTTCCAGTTTTATCTAAATTCGTTACGAGAACTAACGAGTATTGCTGCAGCGTTATCTGAATAAGTATAGTGACATTTATTTATTTACATTACGAAAACTTGTTGAATAAGTCACTAGTTAATGATTTTTTTTTCATTTGACCAAGGAAAACAACAACTCTTACACAATTTGCTGTCAAAGTTATTTATGAAAAAATAGTACTGTGTTTTACATAAAAATATTTTTATGCATGGAGGAGATTTCGGTAATTCACTACAGCTAAATACACGTTGAAAGTGCTTTATTATATACAATGGCTGGTTACTTCTTACCGACATATAGATTCGCATTCTACGAGATGTGACACACTCAAAAATAAAAACGATACTAACTATGTAGCTTGAAAAAAGAGTACAGTTGTCAAACAACTGTTTTGGTGAGGTCATCATACACATTTCCTCTATGCATGTGACCAGTTTCGAAATAACCGATCACGACAGTTGGGAGTACTGCGTCATTGAGTCAACACGTGCAACTACATTTTTTCTGGAGAGATGTCCAATAAAAAAACCGAACAGAAAATGAACATTACGTTTCTTGAGAAAATTTAGAAATCCGCCACGAAAACATTTCAAATGTTAGCAAATGTTTATGGAGATGAAAATTTTGTCTCCCGCACATGTGTTTGAATGGCATAAGTAGTTTTTCAGGGAGAAGAAACAGCTTAGAAGATGTTGAGCGTTCTGGGTGCTCAAGGGCAGTGGCGGCTACATTTCGAAACATTGCTAAAGTTCGTAATGTGATCAGGGGTGACCTAGATTAAGAGTTCGAGCTGTAGAGGACATGGTTACTAAAAACGAGATGCATGTTAATGCATTTTAACTGACGAAAATTACACATGAGGAAGACTTGTGCGAATGTTATTCCAAAAGTTCTGTTCGAAGACCAAAAACAATGCCGTGCAGACGTGTGTGTGGTCATGTAAGAAAGTATTGTTAACGAGCCAGATTTTTTGGAATTTGTTGTAGCTTATGATGAGACATGGAGTTTTACCTGTGGCCCAGAAAGTAATTGTGCCAGTCGATGCAGTGGAAGTATCCAGGATCCCCAAGACTAAAAAAATCTCGGATGTCAAAATCAAAATTCAAGACAATGTTAATTGTTTTCTTCGACATCAATAGAATTGAAATGATTGAGAGAGTTCTCAGTGGCCAGAATGTTAATCAAGACTTATATATTAAGGCACTAAAAAAGACGTCGTGAAAGAATTTGGCAAAATAATGCCACATTTGTGGAGGGATAGAGAGCTGTTGCACAAAGACAATTCACCTGTTTGCACCTCTCTATTTGTCAAGCAATTTCTGACAAGGAAAACATTAATGTGATAAAAATCTTCACCATTCTCCTGATTTAGATCCATGCGACTTTTTTATTTCCTACTGTCAATTTTGCTAAAAGGGATCCCATTTTCCCTCAGTTGAAGAGGTTCAGGCAAATACGGGATATCTCCTAAAAGGACCTCCAAAACCTTGGTTCCAGAACTCTTACCAGCAAAAACAACACCGAATGTAGATGTGTGTAGATGTCGTTTCGTACCTTTTTCGTTTGAACGACCCTTATAGTTAATATTTTCTCTCTCATGCTCTACTATTAAATTAAATATTATTTATACACTGCTGGACAATTGCTAAGGACGGATAACACTATCATCCGTAGCAACCACAAAATGAAAGGAAGCAAAATGTGGAAAATTAGAATAAGTGCGGGATATTAGTAAGAAGAAGTATGAGTATGCAATTTTTTTTTTTTCCACGTCTGTTCATCACGTGATAGCGTTCATAAGAGCTTTAAAGGTTTTGACGCGTGTGGACAGTTGTTGTTTCAAGTCAAAGTTTTACAGGAAAGATTTAATAGACGAACTTAAAATTTTTGGCATGTCTTCCCGACATCACATAGATAATTTTATGGTGGCCGAATTATTGGAAAGATCGAAGAAGGGCGAAAAATAACAGATGTTGCCGGGGAGTTCGACATCGCTCACAGCGTTGTTTCACGGCTGTGAAAGTCATTGAAAACTACTGGAATGTGTAGTAGACGGCACGGGGAGGTCGTGTTAGAAGTACGACGCCTGCAGAAGACAGATATATCGTCCTATCAGCAAAAAGTAACAGGCGCACCACAGCTCAGCAGGTGGCAAATCAGTTTCTTGCTGCCTCAGGAAAGCAGATCTCCCGAAAAACTGTTGTCAGACGTTTGGAGGGGAGGAGGACTATACGCATGCAGACCTGTTGTGCGTATCCCATTGACCA
>BMAU01005532.1:0-224968 GCA_019973935.1 Trichonephila clavipes
GTTACGTATTGCTGTCATAATAAAACATTAACTTTTTTTTTTCTTTTTTAGCCATTACTGGGTGGATTTAGTTCCGTGGAAATAAGCACATTGTCCTGCCGAAATGTCCAATTACCATCACCTATTAAAGGCCCAAACGGCATCAGATCATTATGCAACACAGCTTAAAATTAAGGGAAGTACTTACGTCCGAAATTTCCTGTAAATCTCATCATCTATCATTAGTGAAGGCTTCATGTTATTAGATCCTCCCATATGTTGAGGGAGTATCTTTCCGATCTCTACCCAAAGTCATTCCAATATTCTGTAGTCATCGGGGACCATCTAGGTTCAATTTCCTTCCACCAGAAAATAACATTTGCTCCAGCTCATTGTTCTATGATATGACAGCTCTGTGACAGAGTTCGTTTTAATTTTTTTTTCCCGTAAAAGTTTAAATAACTTTAGGTTTCGCAAGTTTATTTTATCATCAGTGTTTTATTTTAAAACTTCCTAAACATATGACATTTGAACATTTTTTAAGTCAAAAAGTTTGGGTTTTTTTAAATTTTGAATTGATAACAAAAAACATTTTGACCATCTATTGCTGCGGAAAATCCTTTTGATTCAATCTTTTTTTATTTAATATTTGTTTGAATGGTCTTCTCGAATTATGAGATTGTGTGTGAATGGAGTTTTTTTTTCCGTTTTCAGAACGTTCCTCTCATTAAAGCATAATCATTTTCCTCAAAAATTTACCAGCACCCCTCTCCTTTATAAATTTTTTCTTACTTCTCACTCAAATTTTACTCCAACGATATCTTCCACAAATCATACGCAACACATTCAAAACATGCATAAATACTTATGCATGCATTTTATGTTTCTGATGTGATACGTACTATATATGACAGTTTTTTCATGTGGCCTTATAATTTTTTCAACAGACAACTTATTTAATTTCTAGAAAAAATGAGTGGATATGAATAAAAACTTAAGTTAGATTTAAAGTTACAATGAGCTAAATCCATGGGTCATCCTAGTCACATAATAAATACAATCATCAATTTATTGCCAACTTTTTTTAAAAAAAGAACTTTATTTTAAAAGGGTAATATTTGTAAACACTCTTAACACACCTAGGAAACAAAAAATGCGCTTGAATTAGAAAGGCACACGTATAGTAAAAGAATTTTTTTATTTTGAAAAACGTTTTTGAAGAACCTTAGTACTTCAACCTTTTAGTGGGCAGTGGCTAATAGGTCTAGCCACATATTAAAATTTTTTTCTCTAAGCGGGTGATGGATATTTAGTCTATCTACATGAGTTAATTGAAGCTAAAACGCATGAAAATCAATACAGATGGCAGGACGATACCTTTTTCTGCATTTCATGTCCTCTGATGAATAGTTAAAAACTGTTTTTCTCAGTGTAAATCTACAAATTGTATTTTGATTACTACAAATAAAATTTCTGATCTTTGAAAGAAAATTCGACATGTCGTAAGTACACTTTTCTCTCATCTGAATGAATTAAGCAGATTTGCAATTAAAAAAAGGTTTTATTTAGGTTTTTGGAAAGCTTTTATATGTGGATAGAGGCTTTATCCATTGACCACATAGAACAGAAAAATGACCAAGAAATTTTCGCTTTTCTCCACTCGAGAGAGAACACTTAGAATCATCTGAGAATGTTGGGAGTCGGAAATATAAACAAACTGTGTTTACAATAAGTAGTACAAGATTCTCGGGTTCGAAAATCTTTCATTACAGCTTTTCAGATAGGAAAAAACGTTTGCATATTATAAAGCTCCACAGTAAATAGCTCATCAAATTTGTAAAATAAATAATTTACATTCTCAAAAATATTACTTTTTTTCTAACTTTTTATACTAAAATTAAATAAAATATAAAATGTGGATATATACCAATTTCAATGTATATATTCTAAGTATTCTATATATATATATATATATATATATATATATATATATATATATATATATATATATATATATATATATATATATAGTAAGTATTCTATGTTGTACAATTATTCTATTGTTATTTAATTACACTTATACTTTGTATTTTATTCTTGAAATTGTTATTAGCATAAATGTTAATTTTTCATAAAAAGTTTATTGTAATATGATTCATTATTTCTGTCCGGAAAAGTAAGTTAAATGTCTTAAGTGCGCAGTGGCTATAAAGTCTAGCCACCACCCAGGGAAAAAACCCATCAGATATTTTTTTGTGTCTAAATAATGTTTATAAAGGATGAGAACATTACATTTATCAAGTACTTTATCACAGAAAAGTGTATTTTAGCTTTGTGCCCATTAAAGGGGTTCACAACTTTTTGCCGAATTATCAAATTTGAAATTTTATTAAAATTTTTGACAAGGAAAACACGTACATGTCTAATGTCAGTTTTTGGTTCAATGGAGAACTCATGAATGCATTGATGCTTTGACCATCATCAGCTTAGCCCAGTGCTTCTCAAACTTTCAATACTGGCGCCCCTCTTTTCAAGCACAATTTTTATCGCTCCCTTATACATAATAATTTACTGAATGCAATAATAATGCACTTTTACGATAAAGCAACAATATTTATTATAAACCGTACAAATTCATGACATAAGTATTAAATTTTGTATGTGTTACTTTTAAGCAAAAAAAAAGTTAAGTAATAGAATAATTACTGTTATTTTTCCTTTCTCTGATTTTTAAATTGGAACATATTACAAAATGCGGTGGTTGCTTAGAAGACAAAATATAGATATCAGCTAAATATAGAAAATGAACTCAGAGGGTCAATTTCTTATCTTAAAACTCCTTTCAAAAACTTTGCTCTGTAAGACAAGCCCATGGAAGTAGCTAATAATTATTAAACTTGTTCTTAATTTAGTATTAATTAATTAGTCATAAAATACTCTGTGCACCACTCATACATTAAAAGCAGTGTTTCTCAAACTTTCAATACTGGCGACCCAATTTTTCAATCATAATTTTTGTCTCGCCCCCTGTACAACAATAATGTATTTACTGCAATAAAAAAATGCACTTTGAGAGAGAGACGCTAAAGTTACAATACGATCTTAATTATAAACCGTACAAATTAATACGATAAGTATATTAAATTTTGTGTATATGTAACTTTTAAATAATATATATATTTTAAGAAAATTACTTAAAATATATATTACTTAGAATTATGTTATTTTTGTTTCTCTAATTTTTAAATTGGAACAGATCGCAAAATGATGTATTTAATTAAAGAATTATTTTCTTCAGCATTCATTTCTCAAAGTACAAATGTCATTAGAAAAATAGTCTAGTCAATGTCGCTCTCTATCATATCCATCACATCTGGCATTATAGGGTACGTTTGCGTGAGTCTGGGCAACCTATCGGACATCTGCGCAAAACATGTAAAAATGATTTTCCTCGTACAATTCCAGTCAGTTTTGGTCGACTCGATACTCCTATAGCTACCGAATCTAGCTTGAATGTACATTTTTTTTAAATTTCCACGTTAATTGTAATTCACGGTAATTAAGTATTTACGGCAGTGGATTAAAACAATATCATACATACATTTTTAAGTCGTAAGCAAACATTCGACCATAATAAAGAATCAACAAGTACACAGACGAACGAGCATGGTTCCGAAAATTAAATCAAGGCGATCTTCTCAAAAAATACTTAAATTTTGGATTTACCACTACTGAAGTAAATGATGGAAAAAAAGCCCCAGCTCGATATGTGTTAAAACTTACAAATCTGTAGAACAAACAACACGTGAAAGTTGTTTTTAAAACATGTAAAATCATTTAGCTATGTTGGCAAAAGAATTTTTAAAAAGTATTTTCTGGATGAGGACAGCTTGGTAGCAAGTTACGATGTGGATTAGGGATCTATTTTCAGATACTCCAGAAGGGCTCTCATCTTCCGAAGAAGAAATCTTCATAGATTTCACATGCAGTGAAAAATTAAAAGGCAATTTTGTAATAAATCGCTCTTTGAATTTGGGGTAGAGGTGGATGAGGAATTATCTGTACTGAAAACAAAAACACTTCGTATACTATTACCATTTTCAACATCCTACCTTTTCAAACCGGATTTTCTGCAGTGGATGCCTTGAAGACAAAATATAGATCTCAGCTAAATATAGAAAAATAACTCTTTAAGTGTCAATTTCTGATATTAAACCTTCCTTTGAAAAACTTTCCTCTACAAGACAAGCCCGTGGAAGTCCTAATAATTATTAAACTTGTTCTTAATTTAGTAATAAGATTGATTGATTGAATATTAACGTCGCACTGTTCAGGTGCACGGGGCTTTGACGACGAACCACGTAATTTTGAACCATGGTCAAGTAACGTGGATGACACCTGAGCTGGCACGCCTCTCTCCTAACTACCACACCACACCAACGGGAAAACGTTTCAACTCTCAACAGATTTACCGTGCATCGCTGCCCTACACGGCGGGTCTTTAGTGGTACTGGGCTCGAACTCGTGACAAGGCAAGCCACGATCCGATACCTATACAGCTCGGCTACCGCGGCCAAATTCAGTAATAAGAATCTATTTATAAAATACCTTCAGTACTGATACATCAAACGTATACTGGCTGAAACACCGACTCTTCGCACGAGTTCATTTTTAAAAAAATAAAACATTATTCTTGATATAATAGCTGAACTGTAAAGGAGAGTAAAACTGTGTGCACGACATTGTATACAAAAATGTAAAATGATTTTTTTTTTTTAGATAAATGCTATAATTGTAAATAACTGTTTAAAGAACTGTAATTTTAAACCTCACACAATTAGCATTTAGAATTAATGTTAAATTATGAAAAAGAATATAAAATTCCGATGAAGAATAATTGTGTTACTTTTTTAACATTTAAAGCGAGAAGACTTCAAAATGTTTTAACCCGGGAGCAGGCACGTACTCGATACTAACATTAATGGTAGTGCGGGGGACTCAGTCACCCCAATCATTTGTTTAGAATTATTTTTTTACTGTACACGATACAAATCGGAATTCTAGTGATTATTTTTAATTTATAGAAAGTATACTTACCTTCTTTCAAGGACTATTCAATTCTTTGATGATTTGAGAAAAATCCAATTAAACTGAACTAAAATGATTCAAATGTACAAGACCATAATAAAGGACGCAAATCAGACACTTTTCAATTATCCTACAGAAATGTTAAAAACCAATCAATTCTTTTCCAAATATCGCAAAACTCAATTATTTACAATTTCCCTAAGCGAAAAGCAAACGCATAAAAGATGGGAGGGAGCTAATATTGATAATAACCATACCATAAGATTGAGGTCAATCAAATGATTAGCAAACGTACTCTGCAGCCAGGCTGAAAAGTGAATCATGACTTCCTTTTTCTTTTCTACAACTAATGTACAGTATTTCAATAATAATTACAGTGGTGAATTGTTTATCTTCTTAGAATTTTTCTCATGGTCTGGGTTTCGTTTTCTTTTAACGAGTAATATTTTTATGTTAAAACGTAATAAAAAAATCTCTCATTGAGGAAATACAGCAAATAAAACAAAATGTTTTTTCTTTAATTTGGTTTTGGGATGAAAGATAGCTATTTGATGACGGAAAAAGCCAGATAATAAACATAAATTATGTCAGTGTTGTTGTGTGTATTTTTTTATTATGGAAGAAAGCATTTTGTTTTTACTTCTCTTTCCTTTTATTTTTAAAAAAAATCTTTAAATTTTCGATACGCTCACGCCCCCTTGTAGGGTCATCGCGCCCCCAGCGCCTGTTACTTTTTGAGAAACACTGCCTTAGCCCATTAGTAGAGAAAGGAAGATTTGCAAGATGAATTGTAAATACGCACGCTGAATATTTTCGTATTATGTCTTCAGAGATCCTCTAGCTCGCTCGTAATCTCAAAAGTTCTTAACGCGTTGTAATTTTTTTTAATTTTGAAGAAGTTTAATTTATTTGTTTCTTTAGTTAAGATTTTTGCAGTTAGAACGTTAACGTTATGCATTTATTTCAAGAAGTTATTTGTTTACAATTTATGTTTCTGATTTAACTTCTTTGTTCTTTTATATTTCATTTTATCGAATACTTTATATTATTCCAGTTTCATAATGAGAAATATTTTATTAATTCTTAACATGTTCTGAAACTATGAAGTATTTCTGATATTTTGTCCTATGCACAATAAATATTGCTCTTTTTCAGAACTATCCCATCTCGAACAAATTGCATTTGCTCTAAATATATTGTTTAAAGTCATTTCTTAGTGAGGAAATTAGTTTTCTTTTTTTTAATTTTGATGTGCTTGAAATAAGGAAGACAAACACAAAATTGCCTACTGTTCAGTTTAAAATTTTAAGTAAAAAGAAAAAAAAAGAATTTCAGACTTTTTTAATATTAAATGAGTATCTAAACACACACACACACAAAACGACGCTTGATGATAGAAATATTAAAACATTCAAATAAATTGTTTAATGTTTTTCAATGTTTCTCACTAAATATTTTTATATAAATATTTTTTTACACAATCATTATCATTTTTTGTTTCTAATTGTACAGATTGGTATTTAAAAAAAATGTTAGGATCATGCTCATAATTCAATTACCTTAAGCCAATATTTTTATTGGCAAAGAGAAGTGAAACAATAGGTAGACCTGAAATGTTTTTTTCATTTAATGCACTCAATGAAGTGATGTGTGACGAAGGATATTTTCTTAAGAGGGATTGAGAATATAAAGGCATTGAAAAAAGATTGATTACAAAAATTTCGCTGCTGATCTTAGATTATATTTAGAAAAATAATGTTATAGCAGAAAAGACAACCCAAATAACAAAGAAATTTTCATTCGAGTTACTGTAAAAAGTATAGCATTAGACTTATTGCAAACGAATTAAGAAATACACAATCCACTTATGGTAATGCCTGATCAAAAATCATAATTATAGTAAGTTTATAGGATGATTAAAATATTATATCACTTCAGTAGGTGAAAACATTCACATTCATTCATGAGAGATTTCCAACAAATTATTAATATTACAAACCACAATGAAATGCTTCTTTTTAAAATGTTTGTCTTTTTCTTTTATTTTATAAATAATGCAGATATATAAAAATCAAACATATATTTCATTTTTCAATTCCTACTATTAGTTCACTCTCTCCCTATATTTATTTATTTATTTATATATCTTGTTCAAATTTTCCTAATTACCGGTTTTCAACGCCAGCTTAGATTCTTCTCTATTGTTGTAGCAATGTAACTTTTAAAACAATGACAAAATTGGTTTCGGAAAACTGTTTTTCAGCCAAATCATGCTCTTTTTTCAATTCCTACTATTGGTTTTAGCTCACTCTCTCCTATATATATATGTATGTATATAATATATCTTATTTAGTATCAATACACAAAAATTCAGATAATGTCTAGTTCGTTGATTGTTGACTATTGTTGGAAAATGTAATGCCATATAGAATGCTATATAGTCTCTATCTTCCTCAAATACTCCAATTATGTTACTTCATTTTTTGTTATTAATTATGAACATTTAAATTTTTAGGCTCCTTTAGTAGAATAAAAGCTTAAAACTCTAGCAGTGTATTCGAAATGATATTATATTCTATACATATACATGTACTACAAACGAGGGTGAGTCGAAAAGTAAGTATCCCCTTTCGATTGTGGTCATGATTGTGTGTGGAAGTCAAAACATAGAATGAGACATTAAAGATAAGACATAACTTTATGTTTCCACATAAGTACCAAGTACGTTGGGACATTTGTCATATCGTTTGTGATAAGTTTCAGAAACCCGTCCAGGAAAAATTCAAGGCTTTGCATACGGAAGAAGCGTTTAAAGGCTTGTTTGACTTCAGCATTGTTTCCAAAGCGCCTTTAAGCTAGATTCTTCTTCAAAGCCAGAAGCATATGAAAGTCACTTGGTGCGAGATCAGGACTGGTGGATGGTGTTGGTGCTCCGAACCAAGAGTTGCAATATGGTTTTGAAGCCGTAGCCGAGTGTGGTCTCGCATTGTCATCCAACAACAGAACGCCAGATCTGAGAAACCAGACACCTTTTTATGAATCCCCTTTTTCAATTTCAATCAGGATGTCACAATACTGCGTAGGCACTGTGAAACACAGGTTCTAACCTCCAAAAAGTCAATTTAAAAGTAAACGTTTCTTCCATATGCAAAGCCTTGAATTTTCCCTGTACGGGTTTTTGAAGCTTAAAAAGCGTTATGATAAGTGTCTCAAGGTACTTGATACTTATGTAAAAAAATAAAGTCATGTCTTATCTTTAATGTCTTGTTCTATGTTTTGAGTTTCTTACACAACCTTGACCGCAGGCGATAGGGGAAACTTACTTTCTGACTCACCCTCGTATGTGTGCGTGCATGCATACGTATATGTATGCGTCATGTATGATTATCTAACAATTCATTAGTAGTTGAATAAAAAAAGTATAATACAAGTTTATAAGGAAAAGTTGCATTAATAAACTGTCTCTTTAAGTAAACGATTTACTTATTTAAAAATATCTCCGTAAATCGAAATAACATCAATAATAAACAAACAATATATGAACAAGGATAAACAAAGAAATAAAACAGGAAAATTTATCTCAAAATGTTTTGAAAGCGTCTCTACGATATGTTCACAATATCACTTATAAAAAAATCATGAATTTTTTAAAAATCGAGTTTTTACATAAAATTTTACATATTTAAAAAACTTTCAAAGGTATTACAAATCTTTTAATTCCTAACACATATAAAGATGTTATTCACGCACTGTATAAATATTATTTGAATACATTTTTACAATTACATTTATTATTTGAATACATTTTTTGAATACCTACAATTTTGTGTAACTGCAATTTTTCATCAGAAATTTCACTAAAAGCGACAATTGTTATAGTCTATAAAATTCTCCAGAAAACAGTAAAAGGTTTAAAAAAAGTCCGAAATAGTTAAACATGAAGCTAAATAGATCTTGACCTATAAATATGGTGATTTTAAAAAAAAAGGTACAATTAGTAGAAAATTTTTTATACTGTATTAAAATCTTTAAATGCATTTTCTGAGAAAATATGTTTTTCAATTTTTCGCTTCACGGTGAAGTTCTCACTACAGGGTTTCTTTTAGAGATATTGAATTCAAATTTACGAAAAAGGTTTTATTTTGTTTTATCTCCAGTATGGACTATAATGTAATTCTTATGTACATATTTATGTATTTTTTGCACTTTCTGTGAGAAAATAATATTAGTTTCTTCTAAAAAAGTGAGTTCTTGCATAAAAAACGACATATTTCAAAATTTTTCAAAAATATTACAAATCTTATAGCTCTAAGCACAAGTAATGATGCTATTTATGTACTGTATAAGTGTGTATTATTCGAATATATTAATTAGAATTCTTAATACAAGGTTTACCGTAACTGCAATTTTTTTTGCGTAACTAAAATTTCATTCAACTTCACTGCTGTAAAATTATCAAACGTTGCGATAAAAAGGTTGGGAAGCACTGTTGTATATGGATAAAATGCGTCAAACACAATCATTATTTTAGTAGTAACCAAGTACGAAGGTGAGTTGGATAATAAGTTTCCCCAGTCGACTGCAGTCAGAGTTGTCTATGACAAAGTCAAAACATAGAATGAGATATTAAAGATAAGACATGGCTTTATTTTTCCACATAAGTACCAAGTACATTGAGATAATTGCCATACTACTTGATAAGCTTTAAAAAGCCCTCCAGGAAAAACTCAAGTCTTGGTGCGATGTCAGGACTATGGCGGATGGTGTAGGTGCTCCCAACCAAGAGTTACAATATGGTTCTGCTTTGCCGTTGCCGAGTGTGGTCTTGCATTGTCATCCAACAACAGAACGCCAAATCTGAGAAGTCCGAACCATTTTTTTCCGAATCCACCTGCTTGGTCGCGATCGACCTATATCCAATGGTGTACCGGTGTCTTGCACGTTCACTTGCTTTTTCGTCATTCACCCATAGCTGTTAAACGCTTCTTCCGTATGCAAAGCCCTGAGGCTTCCCTGGAGTGCTTTTTGAAGCTTATTAAGTAGTATGTCAAGCGTCTTAATGTACTTGGTACTTATGCGGAAAAATGTCTCTCTCTATGTTTTGGCTTTCATACACAACTCTGACCACAGTCGACAAGGGAAACTTATTTTCCAACTTAGCCTCGTATAATACCTAAATAATTGTTACAAATATATCTATTTCATCTAGACGAAAGGAGAAGGAAGAAAGAAAAAGATTAGTTGTTGCATGAAGGGAATAGTAAAAAGTAGTGAAATATTGCGAAAAAACGATTTGTCACCCATGCTGTCAACGGCAGCAAAACCTGCAGGGTAGCAGAAGGAATACTGGAGTACTTCGTGATAAATTCTATATTTATATAGAGAAGATCAGCCCCTTAGGGAGATTATATCTAAAGAGCTACATTCTTAGAAAAAAAGTTTCTTCTGCCACGCTCATAACATAAACAATTTGACCTGCATTTTATTAATCTTGGATGCTATCTTTAACACAATGAAGAACAATCTAATTAGAGACTGCTCGTGTCCAGTAGCTCTAAGGGAGACTATATAAATCGAAACCGAATCGCCTAAAATCAACCTACATAACAATGAAAGATTTGATTTGAATCAGTAATAGTCGGACGTGATGTAAGCAAGACGAAAGATCTCAAGTGTATTTGATTGTAGAAGTTACTGTAGGCCTATGCGTGATTCATTATTCGGAAGTAGTACAAGCACTGGGGGATTTTCAAGATTGTTCCATGAGAATACACAGCGATTACTTCGTTACTTCAATTTCGTTAAAACTCTCTCCGAAGTAGATATTAGTACATGGATGATAGAAATAATCATCGAATAGTTTACTTTTTAACATCGAGGTCACAACATTTACATTTAACATTTAACAACATTAAGTTTACATTTTAACAACAATCCAGCAGATTGAATTTGCAAATATCGAATTCTATCCCTCATCCGAATTAGCATAAACAAAGTTTATGATAAATAACAATTTATCAATTCTAATATTAAATGGTGTACTCATTAATGCCAAATTTCTGGTAAACTGAATCATTTATAATTTAAGGCAACATAAATAAATCAACTTTAATTTAATACACTGTATTGTCTTTGCCTTAGTACGCAGTGTCGTATACCATAACTAAATCGTTTAGAGATAAGCACAATAAGAGCACACAATGTATCATAATTTCGTCCGGTACTTTTTACGATTTTTGGAACTCTCAGTTTCCAAATTTTGTCTGATATTTTTCTTGCTTATAGATTTGATTTTTTAATGAATTTTCCCAAATTCTAAAAAAATTAATTATAACAGGCATTGTAATTTGTTTGCAAGCTGACCTTACATTTTAAACAAATAGATTTGAGAATAACCTAAACAAGTTGTTTTCATATTTAAGCTATTTGAAAAAATATATATTATATTGGCCATGATATAGTCCATAGACGGTGAACTTTTATGGATCAACGTACCATTTTTTCTAAAGAAGTGTTTAATGAGGTATAGACGTGCCGTCAAATAATTTTGACTTGTGATTAGTGGAAAAATAATAACATTAAATAATATATATATTAACAACTCAAAACTCGTTATTTATTACGAACAAATACCTAGTGCACTGTATAGTTGTAAATGTTTTAGTTATACGTGGGATTCACAAATTAAAGTAACATTAGTGTGACTTCTGTTGGTTCAGATTATATGATAAATAACTTATATTAAGATTGTAAAATGTTGCTTTTAGTAGAATGAATGCTGAATTGGAGTCATCTGCCAAATGATCTTGAAGGAAGGTTCGTTCTGGGTACCTTCCGTTCCGAACGCGAGTACTTAACCGATCACGCCAAAACGATCGTCTTCGCGTGATGTTGGTACTAGTTCATATAGATATCACACCGCCACAGTCTCTTAAACAATTATTTTTTGCTGTGGCTCATTTTTTGACAAGAAGATTCGTGATTTGTTTCAAAATGCCGTTTTACTGACGATGTTCTGCATACCACTGTTTCACAACATAAAACGCACACCACGTCACCTTTACTAATAATGCTATAGTTTTAGATTCACAAATTTGAAATTCTTTGTTACACTTTTTGTTCTTTTGCTGAACTAGCCATGTTAAGTAACAGTCAAATATCATAAATATGATGCAAATAAACTTTATACTGCAGTAGCTTCGACGAAATTGACAATGCTATGCGTAAGCAAATTTTACATTATAAGGAACTGTAGTCTACGACGTAACTAAGGTAGGACAATAACAAACGAGTGTGCCCCTGGTCGCGTTTGTTCGTAATACTTCATAGTGAACTTTGTTATTTTGAAATAAAATGCCAAATATTTTGATTGCTGGTGTGTCCAAAATATTGTGTCGTGTGCCATTCATGGCACGTGTGCCTCTGGTTCACCATCCCTGATATAGTCCGTGAATTTCAGAAAAATACGAATCTTTTAAATATTATAAATTAAAATTCGATTAAAATAAATAATATAAATAATCTGGATATGTTAAAAAAACAGTAAAATATTTTGAATAGGTAAGAAAGACCCTCCCCCTCCCACTTTGGAGGCACATTTGATTTTTTAGTCAGATCAAGGAGCATATCATATTTAATCCTTCGTCATTCGCAGCTGATCTGAGAGACCAGCAAAAGCACTTTGACTTAAATTAGCAATTGTGGCTGTTTCAGTTTAAGCTTCATTTTGTTTAATAATCTGGTAATTTTTTGTACAATTTGGAGAATTTGCTTTCCATTACCGGTGCTTTCAATTAAAATTGATTAGGTGGAAGTAGTCAAAATATGCCGGTGGTCTCTCAGGCCAGGTGCACCTGATTATGTTTCGTTCAGAGTGCTCCCGACAGAGGGTTAATATTACGACTAAGGGGTACATTCAGGAAAAGTTCAAGAACTAGCACACAGTGTCTAATAACTGAAGCAGAAAATATATTATGCAACAATATTAGTTTGAATTTTTAATGTACCTGAATTTCTCCATTTTCAAGGACCAATAGACAATAATCACTGGATCCAGCTGCGAGGAAAAGGAAGGCGTTTGCTCTATATGTGCGGAACTTCAAGTAAATGTAAGTGGTGCTCTGGGCATCCTGCAGTGGGACTTTTAAGTAACTGGCTCCGAAGAAGGAGGCTGCAAAATCAGAAAACAACCATTATATAAAAAACCAAATCAAATATATGTTTTATTCCTTAGATATGTAATTAAATTGCAATTAATTTTCTAAGTATTAATTAGAGATTTTGAAGCTATATATTGAGTTTATTTTTAAAGCACAATTTTATTATTCTGGTTATGCTGTTATTTTGTGTGTTTCTACTTCTGATAAGTAATTTCCTTGAAACTAAAAATTTATATCTAATTATGGAGACATAGTTCATGATTATATTTAATCTCAGTTAAAGCTTAACTCATTATGTCTGATGAATAGCCTTATTTCTATTAAAAGATGAAATATGTGCAATACTACTTAAAATTATAGAAACAATTATTACTAGAAACATATTTCATTTCCTAAGTTTCCTGATATATTTTAATCTAATTGGAGTTGATTATGTAAATTTTATATATGAACTGTTATTGTAAATCAAACTTAAAAGAGTCAAAAATACTGAAAATTAAAATGTGTTTAGGTATTTTCACTAGCAATAAAATCAATCTAAATAACATATAATCTCTTATTTTAAGTACATTCCAAAGAAAATATTTGAATACAAAAATATATAATTGCTTTTGGAAAAACATTTCGTACAATTAACTTCATTCGCGTGTCAAATGAAAAAGACTAAGCATTTTATGTAATTCATTAATGTACCATGCTAAGCCATTTATATGCATTCATTTAGCGTAACTTTTGATTACCTGAATTGTTATTGTTCAAATGCGGAATCATTTACAGAACAAGTTTTTTGCACCTCATCTAGGTACTGTGCACATTAACATGTACCGAAGTACTAAGGCACAAATTTTGCATCTCTCTAATTTAAATGAACAAGAAAATTACCGAAAAAACGCTTTAAACCGAAAAAAGTGGAATAATTTCAAGTACAAATCATCCAGAGATGGAAGAAGATGTCAATGTAGGGCACCTGCTTCAGCTAAGTAATAACTAAGGCCCACTTGATAGTAGAAGAGAAAGTATTATACAAACTTAACACTACAACGGATACTTTAAAACAATCATATGTAAGATCTGAATTTAGTATACAGAAAAAAACACGAAATAGGATGTTCCTATTGTAAAAATTCCGATACTTTTCAATTTCGCCGACGCTAATCTCGTCAAGCAGACAGTACTGGTGACAACACGCAGTATAAACAACTGTTCAAGGCAAAGTCCGTATTTCATTGGTTTTTCATCCATTTTTGACGTAATTATGAAAAAGACGTTACTTCTAAGGAAAGTCCGTGACTTTTTTAAAAAAATGTGTCTGTAAAATGTTACAAGCGGGAATATTTTATTTGGCGTCGGTGGCATCATTTTGGCGGCTTATCACCTGCTCCGGCAAAACGGGAAAATACCGAAATTCCTTAATATAAACAGTAATAAATATATCACTGGTATTGCGTTTTAGATAGTGACTATCAATCTAAATACACAAAAATAGATGTGTTTGTCCTCATAGTTAATTGCTAAATAACTAAAAGTGTCACTTATCCTAAGGTTGTACTATAAAACAAGTATAACTTTATGTTTTATTTTAATTCATTTCTGTAAATGTAATATTACTTTATACCCTGAGATTGATTATTTGTATTCTACTTTGATAATGGATCAACTTTATTAACTTGAGTGTTTAGTTACCACTAGAAAAATAAATTATATTATATTTCTATACTTGCAATGATTTTCATTTTACAATCTTATGAGATGATGCTTATTAATGCCTTACTGTAATAGCAATTTGAGACGGACCTCGCAAATTTCCCCCACAAAGATGACTTTTGTGAGCTTGTACCCTATTCTCCATATTTCCACAGGTTGCCAAGATAAGTACCTTCAGCCTCGTATCGTTCTCGATTCAACCTGAATAACTTCATAATTCGAATAATTTCAACGGTCAAATGTTATTTCCGGTTGTATTCACCGAAAAACTGGGAATTTCGAGCGATGTGCCAACTGGCTAAATGTGATGGCCATCGTCCATATACAGGCCTTGACCTATGAGTATACACCATCATTACTAACGCATTCAAAAGGCAGTAGTCGGTCTAGATGGTTTGTGCGATTGTAAGTCAAGCACATTTATTTGTTTCCGGTTATTCTTTGTTAGAGTATTTGACAATAGGTGGAGCGTACTTCTGTGTAGGGGCCTACTTTTGAGTAGCGGCCCAGGGCCTCATGAAGTCTTAAGACGTCCCTGTCTTGAGCCTTAACACATATTACGCACATCAGCTTTTTTACATATCTGTCATTAGAAGAACCAGGACTCAAACACAAGACTTGATAAAAGCAACATCGGCCTTATTATCCTGACCATAACTACTAGACTACCGTGGTCACAATTTTTACAACAAAACAACTTTTTGGAACAAAATTTTTTGTGTATCAATAATATTTATTGTCAAACATACTAAAGAGAGAGAGAGAGATTTTGAATATTCTTCAATACTAATACGATTGACACTTTCTGATTTTCTATTTTTTTGAAAACTTAAAGCAAAAAAATTTTTAATTGCATTTATGCCTTAATTATATCATTAATAAAACTTATTTCGAAAACAGTTTCAAAACAAAATGGTATTTTATACAGAAAATATTCCTTTGCGTTTAACGTTAGTTACTTTAGAATGCATTTCCGTTTAATACATTTCAGAGCTTCTAGAGGTAATCCTAAAAATCGATATAATCCAACTCTCAGTGATATCTAGGTTTCTTTTCAACCGTTTTCTATCGAGATGGCTTGTGGATTTAGCCCCATCCAATAACAGTGAGAAAAAGGTTAAAAGAAAGGAAAAAGATAAACAGAAGCATTAGAAAGTTCTGGCTACCAGCCCGGGATTTTTTCCTCGCGTTCAAAGAACTGTCTTGCTCGAATCTCTTTTTATCCCTTACCTCAAGTTTTTTCCCCTTTTATTTTCCTTACTTTCATTTGGAGCGACAAAGGAAAGAGTAGAAAATATTTATTCAAGCAAAAGGTGCTGGAACAAATGGCAACTAAAGAAATAAAGATTTATTTTTACACGCCACAATTTCACATGGTTTAAAAGAGGGGGATAGGAGTTAGTTTAACACCATCGGTAAACACGGAGGGTTCACAAAGGTTACAATTCTGTGAGTCTTAGAAAGTAAAAAAAAGGTATTTTCACATTGCCCAGTTTCTCTGTACATTGCAAATAGCTCTTATCGCATTTTACCTTTAAAACTTCTCTAAGCTTGCTCTTAGTTTTTGTTTAAATGCCTGCTTGTTTATCTAGAACACTGAAAATTCTAGACTTTTTTTTTCAGAACCAAATTTAAGGTTTGTAGAAAGCTTTTTTTAGTACTTTTCGAAAAAGAGTGGGAAAACCTTCATTTAAGAAAAGTAACAACTTTCTTAAATGAAGACATACATACGTTTCTTTCGTATTAAAAAAAAGGAAGGAACAGATTTATTTTGCAGTCACTTTGTCTTTATGTCTAACAAATAAATTAATGCATATGTTTTTCAGACTGTTTTAAAAGTCATAATGATCATTTCATTAAAAACAAGATAAAAAGATCTCGAAGTTTTGAAATATTCCATTCACAATGTCAAAAACACTTCGATACTCAAGCTGCCGAGTTTTTGGGGTTCAATGCCCATGAAACTTAAACTGACCTTTCTTTAGAAATTATTTTAGAATAGCTTTTAATTCTTCATTAATTCAAAAAATTTATAGTGACGGGCAAAATAAATGTTAAAAAAAAAAGATACAGCTCCAAAGTAAGTTAAACATAACATACGTTGAATACAGTGTGTAGACTGAAAATTCATATGACACACACACAGCTATAGGTATTTTTTTTCATAAATATTTCATTTCAAATTAATAGATTTTCTAGAATAATTATTATAAATTAAGACAGAATTTCCTTTTAGTAGTAAATTTTTAGTAGTTTACACGCACATATATACTATTATTATTATCACTATATTAAAAACATATATTTATATGCAGTTTAAATTCCGTTGGATATTATTAACAAATGACATAAATTTTCCCAAGAAAAATATCGAATGTTATATAGTAATTAAAATCAATATAATAACTAAATTCTTGATTATTTAATTTCGTTTTACTGGTTGCCTGGTACAACTAAAATGGAGGAATTGAAAATAATTTAGATTGGTTAAATAATTACGTATACTAGTGATTATATGCTGATAATTAGGTAACAACTATTATAATTTTAAATTAAGCTAATCGCCAAGTTCTTAAATGGTTTTGATAATTATTTGTTTCAAGATGGGAAAATTATTAAATGCTTATAAAATAATCGATCCCCATACGTTATTTTAAACAGTTTAATTACAGAAGTATGATTTTTTTAATCTCCAAATTGCGTTTTTTTTTTAAAAGAAAAAAAAATTGCATTATACTTTGAATTGGAAAACTAATTGAAGAATTGTGACTCTCTTGTAGACTCGAAATTATTCTAGCTTATATATTATCCTTATTCAGTAACTTAAAAACAAACATGGTAGTAATTTTAATGTATCTTAATTTGTATACGATATTAACTGATGCACATCCAGGAAAAGTCTCTTTTTGACTGTGAATGAGACTCAGCGTAATAAATAATCTAATTAAGATGGACATTATAAACGGTTAGAGCAAATTTAATAATAATGGTAATTACTCTACATTTATCATCATTATGTTTATGTGATATATTTAGATTCAAGTTCTATCTAAGCACTTCTCACACACACACACACACACATATATATATTATAAATTTGTATTTCCCCCTTTTCTTCTTTTTTTAATCTTCTAAAAGTAGTTTATTTGTATTTCTTCTACAGTAAATTTAAAATATTTCTAAAGAAATAAGATTCAACTGCTTATTACTTTCTTTGTTTTAATATTATTTAAGATTCTAAAATACTAAGAGTTATTTCCTCCCAAATGTAATGAATCTATTTTTAGAAGGCATCAAGTGAATAATACCTCGAATAAGTACGAATAAAAGAAACTACATTATTATATAGGATTTCAATGAAATATACTGAACATTCATTTACACAAATCCAATGAAAATATTTCTTCAAATAAAATTTTAAAAAATCATTATGAAGCATTTCTGAAGGAAGCAGTTTCTTGAGAAATATTTCGGTAAAGAACAAATACTGAATAATTTTAGAAAAAGAAATATTATAGTTAGATTATCCAAGGATAAAGTATTCTATGCAAATTGGTGTATTTAAAATGTTTCATAAACTTCCAAAAATATTTTAAAGCATTCATAAAAAATATATGAGTAAATCCTACAAATATGTCACGTACGAATAAGAAGACAAACATCAACAAAACAATAATGCAAAAAAAAATATTCCGCTTGACGTATTAGATTTTTAAGAATATTAAGTTTTTCGAAACTGCATATTTGATACATTTCTTTCTTGCGAAACTTGCGATCACCTTTATCGCCGATAACAACAACAACATCAACAAATAAATAAATATTAAAAGGGCACGTCTATAAATATGTGATACTATTTTCCTTTCATGCGAATTATCAATAAAAATTCTAGAGATACAAAGGAAAAAACACGTAGGGAAAGGTGTTTGGAAATGATAACCAGGGATCTGGAAATCGTTCGGGAAAAAAAAGAAAAAAGAAGGGGAAAAAATTCGAATCCTCAGGGAAATGGTTATAAAAATAGGAATCGGAGGGGGTGAAGTAACCTCAGGGCGAGAGGTACTTACCAAAACAGTAAAAGTGAGTATGTTACCCTTCCCCACCTCCCATCTGACACTTGAGAGTCCTTTGGGCGGATTTATTTTTCACCATTTCTGAAACACATTTTCTGCCTCCCAGGAGAAATACTCCCCAAGTTTCGTGAAAGAAAATGAATTGCATCGTGTTATGTCTTCAAACCTTCGATTTTGAATTTTAAGTAATGGTTCGAGAAAAGAATTCGAATTCTTTTGCAATAGAAAATACACTAACCTGCAAAATTTAAGTACAACATGTTTTTCGAAGCTCACCACTAAAAGGATGAGAGTAACAATAAAATCCATAACTTATATGATTGGTACGAACGAACTTTAAGAAAAAACTTAAGCAAAAAAAAAAAAAAAAAAAAAAAAAACGATAGCTCCGACTTTTATTTGAAAGAAATGGACACAAAAAAATGTGAGTGTCGGCTCCGACGCACGGCTGGAGTTTACTCCTTAAGTACGGTTGTCTTTGATTATACACTAGGCAAACAGGGTAAATAAATGCATCTCATATAATACTGAAATCATGCATGTATTCTCTTTATTCTATTCACATTTTTCATATTGATTCGGTGAAATAATATACATCAATTATGGTACATAAATATATGTTACTCATTGTACATGAGTACGTTTTAAGAAGGTTGATTTACTTCACTGATAATATCACTGCGAGTATTAATTACATTTCACTGTGACAAGAGGCATGTAGTACTAAAGTATGATACATTAATGTGTCAGTAGATACGTGATTTACGAATCGTGAAAGCATCACATCAATGGTTGTACCAGACCTAGTCGCCCCCGTGCTTTGCTAGAAACAAAACTCAAATTAAGTTCTGATGTAAAAAATACTAATCTCAATCCTTCATCTTTATCGAAATCAACATTGAAATCGCCACCAGGTGTGAATGAAGTGTATGATACAGTTTCCTCAGTAGTTTAGAACTACCTTTTGACTACCTAGTAATGACTTGTGGATATAATCTATAATGTCTGTAACATTTTGATTGACAGAAATATAAACTGTGGCGACAACAATGGGTCACCGTTAGGTAAACTACTTCTCGTGGCACATATATCTCCCAAATTAGATTTAGTTTGATTAACGTACTGGTTATTTCTTCTCATAAAATCTCGTCTATACTGTATTGTGCGTTTAAAATTTTCAGCTTCAACTAATTCCTAATTGCGAAGCCATGTTTCTGATAACATCAAAAAATGTAAGCTTTTTGCACAATATTAACACGGAGATCACGTGCATGTGTACCGGAGATCTTGGCAGTTGAGAGAAAAGAGAACCATATCCCCTCCAATCATGTTTTTAATCATAATTTGATCAACTGTAATAAGATGGACCCTAGAAAACCCACTAAACTCATTTCGTAATGGAAGCATCGCTTCCTGTTTCGTCTGCCGTGGTAAAAACGTTGACGTCCATCATTAGGTACAACATGTCCTTCTTGAGACATAACCCTGGATAAGACTGCGTAGACCTAAGGTTGTGCATGTGCCCTGCTGTATTTGTAAGCAATTTCATCAAATGTTCCGCCTTGCGATTTAAGAATTGTCAAGGAGTCGGCTGGTTTCAATGGGAAATTATTTCTTTTAGCATGAATCGATCTATTTCGGTTGAGAAGAATTGTTGCAGATCTACGGTTGATAGGAACCATTTCTCTACCGATTCCTTTTGCATTTGCATAACCAGCCACTTTTCCTCGTGCTTTAACACCAACGCCGTTTGGAAATAGGAGCTACACCCGCATAACTCTATTTTGATCATCCAATTCAACGTGTGGTAATTTACCTACAGCCCCATTGTCTAAGCCATCAGCAACGTCGAAGTTTGCAGTTACCATATAGGGTTTATCTACAACGAAAATAATTTCGTATGGTAACCCTCCAGTGCCAGTCGTACTAAGTTTATTAAGCTTCGCTCTGGCAGCTCTTTCATTTGCAAGATAAGCTTCACATCCCGCCAAATTTGGTGATTTTCAGTTGTCATAATCAAAAGAGCTATGACATGAAGTACCGCTAAAAATTACGCTAAAATGGTAGTAAACGTAGTTTGCGATTTTTTTTTAAAGTTTTAATTTTTTTGAGAGCTTAGTTTTTAAGATATACTTTCCAAATTTCCCACATAGTTAACAAATAATGGTAATTTTTAAACAAAAAAATGTAGGAAAAAAACCGTTATAATGATTTTTTGGAAAAAGGTTTTTTCACAAAAAAAAAAAAAAAACTTTTTTTATTCCGTAATTTTTAAGCATTTTTTTCAATCTTTTGACACTTGGAAAAAATGTTCCGTGGGATTGTTTTCATAAGTAACGAAGTTATTAAATGTTTAGTTAAAATTTTGAGTATTGGTTGAAAAATCTCAAAAAATAAAAAAAGTTTTCAACATTTTATATTTTAAATCACTGATTCTAAAAGAACAAAGCATGAACTCTTTAAGTACAGAATTTTGATACATTACAATATTAAGAAATCCAAACAAAACGATTGAAAAACTCTTTTCATAAAAACGCATCGAAATTAACTCATTTTATAAAAAATCGTAAAATTTACAAAATTTCGTTATTTTGTAAAAATATTTATACCGTATCGTGGCGAAGTAAGTGATCTTTCCGATTCTAAAATTATTTATGTTTGATTCTGATAAGAAAAGAACGATCATAATTTTAAAAACGAAGAAAAAACAGAAACTCTTCCTTCTTTCTTCGGACAGAGATTTAGCGCATGCGCAGAAGGGCATGTGATGCATTTTTGCTAACGCTTTTTTTTTTTAAATTTCACTCCTCATAATATTTTCATACCGGGGACTTTATATGAAAATCGATTCTTAAGGAGTAAACTCCAATAGGTGTGGGCGAAAATGGGCAAAAACCACATTTCCTCATCTTTGTGAGCGTTTTGTGCGAGATTGCTGATATGCAGTATTTGTTAGTAATTTCTTTGACAACATCCAGGACATTCTAGGAAAAGTAGTTTATCCGAATCATTAAGGTGGTTGGCTATGGGGTTAGTACAAACTGATGCTGCTAGACTTCGCAATGTTTCTCGCGGAGTGGTCCGAGATAGTGGGATCAGTTTGAATGTGAATATATCGAGTCTGGAAGACATGATCAGTATGATTACGAGGTAAAACACTTGGTCACAGACCATTTTTCTAGCTTTTTCCGCTCGAAAAAGAAGACGCATCTTTGCTTCAGAATATAGTTTTTCACATCAAGAGCAAGATTATCCTCTACTACGCAGGGAAACTGCCGTCTCAAAGCAAGTCTTTATGCAAAACGACCGATTGTGTATGTCCCACTGAACCTACGACATAGCTGCGCCCACTCATGTTCGGTAAGAGAACACGTTTCATAGACTAGAGAGAGAGTGAGAAAGATAATAATGGGCTTCTGTGCTCTGCATAAACGAGTCCAATTTCACATTGGAAAGTGATTCAGGATGTCCACTGATTTAGAGGAAACAATACACCTGAAATAATTAGTTCAACGCATTGTTTAAAAATAGTTACTGAGGAGGAAATCATGGTAAAATATCGTCTTAGGTAATGCCATCTCTTACCAGTCCTTCAGATTAAAAAAAAATCTATTGCCACTAGTAATAGTGTGTCTCTAACACAGTATTAACACAAAATTAAGTGTGAGGAACTAAGTTCTAATAGAATTGCCGTATACCTTACCACGATCCATTATATTTAGAGATATAAGCAATTATTTAGCAATAATTATATATTTATTTCACATCATAATTATGTAACTATGTTTTTATGTCAATGATATCAGATATAGTGTATATACTGGTGTACACACACTGCTCTTATAATAAGGATAAAATTTAAGAAAAAACGGAAGTGAAATCACCGAGAAGTAATCTTTAAGATAAAAATTAAAAATCTATAGATCCGTGAAAAGGCATTGAGCCCCCAAAGCTCATTCTTGTGTATGTCACCATATATATTAGATCGGTGGAAAAGAAATCCCTTATTTTTGCATGAAATTCAAGACTTTATTTAGCATGTTTCGGATTGTCCGATTTGGGTCAAATATGTACCGTTTTGTTGTATAATTTGTTGCCATTTTAATGGTAGCTTCATATTGCCTTTCTCATAGATGTATTGGATTTTATTGGAGAAAATCTCTAGTAATCGATTTTCACAATCTTCTCTTGATCCCAATTTATTATCACTCAGTAAGTTTTGAAATGCGAGAAAAAGGTGGTAATCGTTTGGTTCCAGGTCTGGACTATATGGTGGATGTATTAAAATTTCTCACACAAGCTTCCAGAGTTTCTGGCGAGTCACTATATACATGTGTGGCGTGGCGTTGTCCTGATGGAGCATACCTCTTCTGTTGGCCAATTCTCGCCGTTTCTAGTCGGTCGCTAGCTCCAAACGGTCCAGTTGTCGACAGTAGAAATCTGAATTTAGTGTTTGGTCATGCAGAAGAAACTCATAATAAATTATTCTTTTCCAGTCCTATCAAATATACAGTAGCACCTTCCTGGATGTTAGTCCTGGTTTGGACACCATTTGAGCTGCTTCACCACGCTTTGACCACGATCGTTTTCACTCAATATTGTCGTATGTGACACATTTTTCATCCTCAGTCACCATCCGTTTAAGAAATGGGTCGATTTCATTCCGTTTGGCCAGGATTTCGCAGATGGAAATTCGATCCATCATGCTTTTTGGTGTTAATTGGTGTGGTACCCAAACATCGAGCTTCTTTTTGAATCCAACTTTGCTCAAATGGCTTAAAACTGTTTTATGGTCAATTTTTAGCTCCTGGGCGATGCTAAGACTGCTAACTTGCCGGTCAACTTCGATTATTTCTGTGATTTTATACACATTTTCGATGACGGGCCTGCCTTTGTGAGGGGCAACTTTAACATCAAAAATGCCTGAACGGAATCGACGAAACCAAAATTGCACGTAATTAGCTGTTACAGTATCGGCACCATAAACACCATTCATAATTTCAGCCGCCTGGCTTGCATTTTCGCCTTTATCAAAGAAAAAAATGTAAAATGTACCAAATTTTCTTTTTGTTGACATTCATTTTTAACAACTTGTAACTCACAACTGAATAGACCAAACAAAAAACTGCAAAATAATTTTTTAGTGTAAAATGTCACCTCGACAACGAGCATAAATTTGAAATCGTTTGATCGATACTTCACGAGATATCGTCACTACATCAATCTGCCGAGAAAATAATGAATTCCTTTTTTCCCCAATCTAATATATATATATATATATTACATTACCTTTATATATAATGTAAAAAAACTAAATATAAAACTAAACCTTAAATTAATGATTAAATGTCTGTAATTTAGGATCATTACATTCATAATTAAAAATTTTAAAACTTAGTTGTCTACTATTTTCTGTTCATACTCCGACAGAACATAGAAGCAAAAGGAATATTAACATTGTAATGCTAATTTTATAAATATATCATTTTGCAATTCCTTTGTTTTCTTATAAAAATATATTCAAATATCATTTCAATAATTACTAATGAGTTAAGTAATTGTGTAGGTTACTCTGAAAATATTATGTAGATGTAGCCACGACATGTATGTATATTTCAGAAGAGTTACTAAACTAATCCCTTAGCATCGTTAGCAGGTAACAGACATACCTTGACTTGTTCGAGGTAAATTTTTTTAAATACAACTTTATAATTAACCGCTATGAGAGATTATTGATGTTCAAAAGTCTTTTAATAAATTACTGGTTAATATTATTCAGAATATTATGACATCGCTCTTCAGAATTTCGAAAAGAAAATAAACTAAAAAGCAGAAAATAACAGTTCAGGAAAAGAGTTCCTTTCTTATTTTTGATCAAATAAGAATGCCAAATTAGTATTGACTAATATACACATAAAACTGTACTGATTGTTTGATAAATAATTTTATAAGCTTCAAAATACTTGTTTAAATTTTAGTTAGTTCTTTTTTAAATGACATAAAAATGCATTTATTTCCGATTGAACCCTTAATGTTTTACATTGCATTTTCAATTTTTTTTTTTGAAAAAGGAATACTTACAATACTCAACAATAAATAAATAAAATAAAAAAATACGATTTAAGCTAAAAAAATTACTATTCAACATTGTCAAATATCACTACATATCCTTATTGCAAAGTAAAACGAATTATTTATGATACAAATATTGACATGAAAATAAAAATACATGAAATATAATATAAATTTAAGCTATATAAAATTTTGACACGATTTAAGTTAGGATAGCAATTTAGTGATAAATTTTAAAAAAGTTATATTTTAGCTAATTAACCAAACACGTATAATGAATTTTAAAAAAACTTATTTTTCAATTCATAATACGTTTAAAATGTGTACATAGGAAAGTACATTCTAAAATTGTATTTCTTCCTCAAAGAATTAGAAAAACTTTTTTCACGTGGTAATTACGAGCATGGTTTTAAATGGAAACAACATCCTAAATTTAACCCGATAATTACAATTTATCTACGTCAAAATTGCTGCTTTAGTTAAATTTAAGAACTTCCAGTTTCACTCCCACAGGTGAACTGCAACATGTGAAACTCTACCTCATTATTTCTCAGAAATAATTGCACGCAAATTATCTCCTCCGGTCCAAATTATTACTAAAAATAAACCGACTAAACTGCAAAGACTGTAAGACACGCTGAAAAAAATTCCTTGGCATTTAAAAAAAGTAACAGAGATACAGATAATGCAAGTACGATTCTAATTTTTCATATGAAAATTCCTTTTTCATTTAAACGGTGTGTTAATTGTCTCGTCTAGTATTACTAATTACCAAGTTTTAGTAGGGTATTTTCCATTATTTACTGTTATATGTCAGGTATAGTATCTTCTCTAATAAAATATGCCTTTTTTATATCAGAAAAGGGGGAAAAATAGTCATCTGTGCCCCAAGACTAAAGCGGGATTAATTACTAATCATTAAGTAAAACCAACTGCAAGAAACCACGATGGCTGGATACGAAGGCACTTTAGACGACTCTGCTGATGTTGTGTGTTAAAAGCAGATAATGAATTTTTAAGAGTTCTTGAGACCTTATATAGAATCTTAAGTAAATGTAGACCCCTCTTGCACCACTTTTAAGTTGATAGTATATAGCAGGGATGGTGAACCAATGGCACGTGACACAATATTTAGGGCACGCCACCGATCAAAAAGGTTTGCATTTTAGTTCAAAATAACAAAGTTTACTATGAAGTATTACGAACAAACGCGAGTGATCGGTCGCAGTGCGTGAGGTGGACGGGAGCACTCTCATTTGTTATTGTCTTATAATAACATAAGTTATTTGTAGTATAATTTGCAGCATCACAAGTCACACTAATGTTATTTTAATTTGAATTAGACGTATAACTAAAATATTTACAACAATACAGTGTAAGATGTATTTTTACCTAGTAAATAGATTTTAAGTTTTGTTAGTATTTAGTTTTATTTTCCCTATAATCACGAGTCAAAATTATTAGGCGGCACGTCTATACCTCGGGGAATATTTCTACAGAAAAAATGGTACGTTGCTCCATAAAGGTTCACCCCCGTGGAATATAGCATACGTTGTCAAACACTCACACAAACAATAACCCGTAACAAATAAATGAGCTTGACTCAAAATCTCAGAAACCTAAGAACAAATTGACTCTACCGACTGCCTCATTTCTATAAAATGAATAGGATGATATAAAGTGGACAGCTTAGGCCTAGATACGGATGACCAACATGGTGTAATAATGCAGTATTGCCACTGTTACCAGTAGTCACATACAAGGTGGTGTGGCTATTGAACAACGAGATTGAGAGAAGCTACATAATTTTTATTTTTATTCCATACAAATTAACTTATTATCACCTCTCCTCCATCCTTACAATGGTCCATGGAAAGCTTACACTGTTTAGAACAGAGTTGGAAGTGTTCTTGTGTCGGCTCCTATAGGATGCGTACCGCTTAATCTTTTACAGCTTCTGTAGACTCAATTCTTGTACTTTTTAATGCATATTTCTCCTTAAGAAACAGACAGAATCCATATGGTGCTAAATCCCAAGAAGAAATTGAAGGATCTAACACTAAGATTCTGTATTTTTCAAGAAACCTCCTGAAAGAAAATGCGGAATGAGCCGGCGCAATGTTTTGGTGGAGAACCCATGACTTGTTCTTTCTATGCTCGGGTCATTTCTTCTTTATTCTTTCACGGAGTTCAGCAAGGAATTGAAGGTAGTAATGTTAATGTTGATTAATAGTTTAATCTTCAGGAAAAAGATAATTCATCCATTAAATATTATCCATGGGAATTTTATTTAATTTATAATGGTCTCTTTAGCCCTCCAAGAATTCGTGTGATAGTTAATTTTTGAATGTATCCGCCCCTAACGGGAAAATCACAACTTTATCTCAGCAAAAACTGCCACGTTAGCGCTTTTCAAAATTAAGCGAGTTAATGTTGCATCATTCAATTATTCTGACCAGTACCGATATTTATTAGCGAAAACCATATGGTTTTAAAAGCTTCCTGTTCAGGAAGTTATAAAAGCTGAGATCTCCGGAAAGAACAAAGAACGCTGTTGTGTGTAGTCTAAATGTCCACATTTGTTTCTTAGCAACAGTCTATTCCTTTGTCACTTTACTTGCTTAAATCAATAAATGTGCAGTTAAAATACCAAGAATAATATCAATAAAATACTAATATCAATGAATGTTTGTTTTATAATGTAATATAACTTATGTAAAGAATTATGAATTAAATACCTGTAATTAAGCTTCTAAAATAATCATTTGTATTTATTTTGTAGTATATGTATTATATATTAACCACACGCATCCTCTCTCTCACCATAAAGTTAATTTTTATAACTTCATTTACTTCTAATATAAGTCACTCCCAGTTTTATTTCTAAACATTCAAGCCTTTTGTGGTTTTCAGAATCTAATGACTTCAAATTTAAACTATAAAACTTATCTATTCGTTACAGCATTGTGGGGCTCACAGAAATAAAAGCTTCCAAATCAACGAAAATCTGAACCAACACTGAAAAAGCTTTGAAGACGTTTCACACATTTTATTTAATTTTTTTTCACTTTTCAATCTACAGGGTAAGGCTTATACTGCTGCTTCATATCATCATGGCTTAGAGTCAATTACTAAAAATTACAGGGTCAAATTCTAAATTCATAATTTTAAATTAAAGGAACAGAGTTAAATAAAATCATGTTAGGTTTTTAATGTCTGCAACTCATTTCAACCATGATTGACCCGCTAGTGCAACAATGCTTCATATATTTTTTACCGTATAGCGATTCAAATCGCTATACAGTAAAAAATATTGAAGTGATTTGAATCGCTATGCGCTGCAAAATAAACAATAAAACTTATAAATATAAGCAAACATTAGAAATTAAATCTTAAGTAAGAAAAATTTACGTAAGATTTAATTTTTCAATTTTGTAAATCTATCTATTTTTTTCATTGTTATGTTTCACCATTGCTCTTGAAGATAAAATATTAATTACAAAAAAAAATCATTCATGTGAAATGAAATTTATTAAATGAAGATTCGTGTAGAAGAAAGTAAGGCAGGAGAGCCTTATTCTCATCTCACTATTATTAATTTTTACAGAGAGTTATTGGAATTCTCTGACAGCAGGATTCGAAAGCAATTCCAAACGGAAAATTCAGACTTTTAACTCTAAGCGCACGCTTTCTTCAAAAAGTACCGAAGTAAGTCGTCCATCCCTTATCTGAGGATGATTTATGAGTATTGGCGCTTTTATCACTAAGAAGGGTTCGACTCTCTCACCATTTCGAAGCCTCCAAGAATAAGCTGTTTATTTCCTCAACGCCATTGAAAACAAATACTTTCCGTTAGCGATACGCTCTCTCTCTCTCTCTTTTTTCTTACACAGTCGCGAAAAGTGAGAGAGAGAACATAATAACAGTCATAGTCGCTATCTTCCTCGTTAAGGGTTAGAATGTTATTTTTGTTGAACACATCAGATTCAAAGTGGTGTAAGCACTTTAAAGGATAAAGTAGCGTGAGAGAGTACTTCAATAATTCAGAAAAAGGTCTTTTCAGAAGGATGATTATTTATAAAGATATTATTTCACACACATGAATATTTGTTTACATTTTTTAAATTTATTATTCGTTAATTTATGTATTGACATTTATTAATTTATAAAGTATTAATTTAATATCGGTACGTTACTCGTTTTTGGCGTGATTTTGGAGGCCAGTATAATGTTAACGAACTGTAATCTATTGCCACAGCTTGGTAAAATTTTACAGCAATATTTGTTGTTTTTTTCTTATAAAACAACAATCACATCAGCTATAGGGGATATATTGTCTTCTACGTAGGATTTATTCTTGTAATCCAATTCTGAATCGAAATTCGAATATTTATTTAAAAAAATAGTCTTGTGTGCTTACATAAAAATTGAAAATGTAATTATTTTTTTATCTTCATTTTCTTTTCAAAACTCAAACAAAATTATCGGGTGTAGATGTTTAAAAGAATATATATGAATGTTATTGATTAAAAATTTACAAATGATAATTTTTGCTGAGATTATTGAAAAACATTTATTTCCCTCATAACCTTTATGCTTAGCTTTTCTCTGAATCCTTCTTGAGATTTATTTTTACATAATGAATTGTTCAAAAACAGTATTAGACTTTAAATTTTATTAATCAAGAGAGTAAAATATTTACCGTCCATGTATAATAATATTGTAAAATAATACGAATTATAAGTATAAAGATCCGTCCATCCAGCATAGTGGTTAGTGACGCTGACTGCTGTGCCGTAGGGTATGGGTACGAATCCAGGAGAAGGCATGGATGTTGGTAAATGTATATTTCTTCGAGGCATGGATGTTGGTAAATGTATATTTCTTCGAGCCATGGACGTACTCTAAATAGCCATCGAGCCGTAAGTCCTCTCGTGAGGTTAGTGGAAGGGGAAGAGGGGTGGGACGCCCCTGACCATCCCCATGGTGTTCACCCTGAAAATTGAGATGGAACCAAGTAAAATCGTAATGTCACCTGCATGGTGCTTAAGGCTAACGACAGGCGTAAAAATCTAGCCCTTCACCCCGACGATTTGCGTGGACCTTGATCTGATGTTATTGTTGATCAAATGGCGTATGTAGCAACAACAAAAAGTATAAAGACTTAATTGGATCTCTTTTTAAATGTGGACCAACGAAACAATGATTTTCATTTTATTTGTAGTTAATTAATGTCAAGATAAAAAAAAATATATATATGAAATATAGAATTATATATATATATATATATATATATATATATATATATATATATATATATATATATATATATATAAATATATAAATATACTATGTTTTTTTACTCTATTCCAAAATATCCCCGAATATATTTGAAAGGAAATTCATTATTTGATTAAGCGTTATTTATGCTATGTATTATTTTTTAAATATTAATTACACATCCTCACTTAAAGCAACGCAGCACAAAAATATCTCGAATATAATCAAAAAGCAAAATATCTATAACTCATCTTTACAATAAATACCAATTTTTTTTACATTTACTGTTTCCTTTTTTAAAGCTATTTGAGGATAAATACTATTAAAAACTATCCACTGAGAATTCGAACGTTATTATAGAGTTATCAGCATACACGGATTATAATATTCAGATGTATAAAATGAAAAAGTGGGAAATTAAAAAAATAAAGAAAAGAAATGATAGAGTTCAATTAGTAAAATAAAAGGCCATTCTTAATTAATAAAAAACACCACAAATATTAACAATTACAGAAAATTTAGCATTTAATATTTTTTTTTAAATCAATAAAGAAATTGCCGAATGAAATACATAAAACGAAGCGGAAGTTTATTTTTTATCTCAGTTCCTTACATTCAGGTATTAAAATGTAAACATTTGCGCCTGAAAATTTGAGATTTGTGTTGAAAGATTTTAAAATGGACATGCACATTCAAGATTCGATGCATAGAATAAGCGAGAATTTTAATACCAGGAAATTACTTCATAAAATACGATAGACTGGCCTTCACTCGGATTCTGTTACCCATTTTTACTACCAACGGTGCGATTTCTTTTCCTTTCCTATGCTACATTTAATACCAACTCGATCTAGTTCGAGGGACATAAAAATGAAATAGCTTTTAGTGTCACATTGAAAAGTCATTATGATGATGGTATATCATTTCTTACATGACTTTCAAACGTGTATCTAGGGATTTGGTCCATATATTTTTCTTCCATCTTACTGCATATGATATTTTTTTTTCCTCTGTATATATTTTCTTCATGAAGTTCTTCTTCGATGTTCGAAATTTTTTTTAGCTTTAAACCTGTGACCTAGCATCGATTTTACATTCCATTTTGGCATCCCTTCTCGATTTTTCAACTTTTATTTTTGATTCAGTGAAATTTATTCACAAATCGTTAAGATCAGCATCGTCGCGTTATTTTGCTGAAAGTTCTGAAAACTCTTAGAATGTGTGTGTTGCCAATACTCAAAAATAAAAACAACAATAATAATAATAGCAAAGCTTTTAAAAAAATGATTTAAAATTATGTTTTAGATGCAAGCGCAGAACTCAGCTTTTAAAAAATCTCAGAACTCACTTTTTATAATTTCCGTCCTCTCTTTCAGTATTCAACTATTCGTAAAATGTGTTCAAAATTTATTTTTTAAATCAGAATTTTTGGTGAAATTAACAACAGGTCAACAAATGCACTTCAATTAAAAATATAGGCCCTGAAGAAAATATTTCAAATATAGACTTTGATATATAAGCAAAAGTGAGTTTCAAATAAACATATATTTGGTTATATATTATTTTCCGCATTACAATTCGCTGAACATAGTAAACTGAATCAAACTTAATAAACATAATTCAATAACTGAATAAAAATAACTCTTTTTACCTGCATGTAAGAAAAGAAATGGATTTTTGTAAGCTGAGAACTATTCTGATAGGTTTTAGCTACTGATTTGAGAAACCGATAATTTTATACACCCATAGTTCTCACTAGAATGTATTGCATCCATTAAAATAGTGGAATTAAAAAAGATGGGTTGACTTAAGTTAATATTTATTGCGCTAATTCATACTCACTATAGTTACAGACTCAATTAAGGGTCTCAGGGGTGTTAACTTTCTCTAAAGGGTTGAAAAAATAAACAATATTCAAATATATATATAACTCTTTAAAATTAAAATTAAATAATTCGAATCTATTACACATTATTTATAAAGGAATGGGGCTACAGGAAAGTATAAACAGTTTAAAATATAATCATAATTTTAGAAATTATAAATATATGAAAATAAGAAACATTTCTATAAGAAATATTAATTACGTTTTACGTTGCGCATGCTGTTTTCCGAAATAGTAGCTTTAATTACTAACTATAAGTTGATTTATAAAACTAAATGTGTCCTTATTACACTGTAGTAATTTTATATTAGTAGAATAATAAATTATATTTTTTAAAAGTAAAAAAAAATTACATTTTAAATTTTTTTAAAAAAATTTAAGCATTTCTCAAATATTTTGAAATATATACAAAAAACATATTATTCTTAAATGATGTAGGACTTAAAGAGTATGATACATTTTATATTTCTATAAAGTTTTATAAATCGGTGGCTACTATTTTAGAAAATAGCGAACGCAACGCAAAAAATATTTAATATTTATTACATATTTTCATATGCCTATAATTTTTAAAGTTATGATTATATTTCAAACATTTTGTACTTTTTTGAAGCCATAATTCTTTGTAGATATTGTTTAAAATATTCGAATTGTTTTATTTAAATTTAAGGTATACGAATACGTTGAAATGGCCAATTTTTGCAAAAAATCACATTTTGAGTTTTTGATGTTATAGAATAAAGCAATTATTTAGCTCTATAAATCTGTTCTTATTTTGTTCCTAGGTCACTTAGAATTCAAGATATTTAACAATTAGTAAAGCGCGGGAAACCGGAAGTAGGTATTTAAATAGCCGGAAGTCAGCATTTAAATGCCCTTAAACTGGTCAAACAAGATTTAAAAACATTATTTTTTTTAAAGTATAATTTAAAAAAAACTTTTGATAATATTAAAATTAATTATACAATTTGAAAGTATTTGACAAAGTGAATCTGGCAATATTTGTTTTGTTTACTTTCAGCTTAATTTGATAAAAATTCTGCGTATTTAGTTACAAAACAAAAGTTATCAAGTATTATTTGTGTTTGTGTTAAAACACAAGTGAATTAATAGCTCGCATTGCTATTTTATAATTATGGGAAATAACAGAAATAAAAGATATTCCCGTAAACGTCAGTTCAAAGGAAATAAGTTCTGCAAAAGAGTTTCAGTTTTCCACAACGAAAAGATAAGTATCAATTCAAGTATTCCAACTGCAAGTGAATCAAAGCTAATTAATTCTTTGAAACCTGCAGATGTTCCAGAAGACAATGAAAAAAATGTTATTTTTAACTTAGGAGTTTTGTACAATATAATTTCATTATTATGCTGTTCTGTGTGTTTTGAAAAAAAAGTTAGTGTTGTGCAAGACTCTGTGTTTGGGTTAGCTTTAAATATGACTTTGAAATGTGAAAACTGTGACTATTCCTTCTCATTCTGCACTTCTGAGAAAGTAAACAAACTGCATAGTATCAATCTTGCATTTGTTGTTTTTGGTATGAGAATCATTGGTAAAGGACATTCTGCGGCTAAAAAAACTTTGTTCTGCTATAAATATAGATGTACCATCTAAAAAAGAGCATTTGGTTTCCTGGAAAAAAAAGCTTGAATTTGCTGCTAGCAACGTAGCATGCAATACAATGAAGGAAGCTGCATTGGAAATTAGAAGTAACGAAACTGATACTGAATTTTCTCAATGTGGTGTGTCGGTGGATGGCACATGGCAACGAAGAGGATATTCCTCCTTGAATGGATGTGTGTCTGTTATCTCGATAGATTCTAGAAAGGTGTTAGACGTTGAATTCATGTCAAAAGTGTGTAGACTTTGCAATTCCAAAAACAAAAAGTTAAACAACATTCATAATTGTGCAAAACATATAGGGTCATCTGGTGCTGTGGAACCCCTGGGTGTTTATCGTATTTTCGAACGATCTGTCGAAATGAGAAAATTACAGTATGTAAATTTTTTTGGCGATGGAGACTCTAAGGGGTATGCCTCTGTAAAAGATATTTATGGTAAGAATACTGTAGCAAAATACGAGTGTAATGGACACATACAAAAGCGTGTCGGAATAAAACTGAGGAAACTGAAATCGAAACGAAAAGATCTAGGAGGTCGAGGAAAACTGACGGATGCCTTTATCGATAAGTTACAGAATTACTATGGCATTGCTATCCGTGACAATGTAAATAATTTACAAGGCATGCAACGGGCAGTCATTGCAGCATTTTTCCATTGTTGCTCTAATGCAAAACAACAAATGCATGGCCAATGCCCTGTTGGACCGGATAGTTGGTGTAAATATCAACAAGCCGTATCAAAGGATAAGATCTACATCGATAAATCTAAAGGACTTCCCCAAATCTGATCAACATAATCAAACCAACATATATGAAGTTATGTGATCAAAACTTATTAGCAAAATGTTGACCTGGAAAAACACAAAACTCTAATGAATGTTTCAATGGAATCCTTTGGAAATTTATTCCAAAAGATGTTTTTGTTTCATTAACAATACTGCGATTAGGAGGATACATGGCTGCAATTCAGTTCAATAAGGGATTTCAGGGATTGATAGATATCTTGAAACATTTCGGAGTGACTGTTGGTGTATTAACATTGAAAGGTTTTTCAGAACTTGATGAAATTCGAAAAACAGATTCTAAACGACATTCTCTGACTGTGGCAAAAGTTGCCAGAAAAAAAATAGCTTAGCTAAAAAGAAAAAAATGATTAAAAATGAGCTGATAGAAGGTGTAAGCTATAAAACTGGTGAATTTTAAGTAAGTAATTATGTAAATAAGAAAAATATGTGATAAATTGTACTAAAAATGCATTTTTCTCAAAATAACTTTTTTCGTATGTTTTGAAAATTTCAAAAATGATAAATCAAAATATTACCATTAAATAACTTTGAAACTTGGTACCATTTTTTCTCACAATGTTTTCTAGGGCCTGAAGTAAAAGAATGATCATAATAAAAATAATTTTTAAATTATGGATTGGTATTTGTGTAACGGTGTTGTAAAACATGGCAAATTTCTTTTTTGTTTGGGCTTCTCGATTAGTTGTGGAATTTTTATTTATTTATATAATCATAAGATTTTACTCCAGGCCCTAGATACACACATAATGATTATTTTGATACTAAATTTATACAAATTGAGTCCATGGATTTTCATGTAGAATTTTTTAAATGTCTTTAAAATTTCTTCAAAATTTCCAACAAATTTACCAATTTTCTGAAACTTTAAGGGATTTATTACAAATATGAGATAAGTATAGTTTATTTATATATATATATAAACTGAAGTTAAAAAGAGTATAATTTTTTTTCTAAATGATGTTTTTAAAAAAAGGGCTCCGAACGTATTCGTATACCTTAAAAGAATTATACCTGTTTGAAAATTGTTTATATTTTCACCCCTCGAGAAAATGTTAACACCCCTGAGTCTTCTGAAGATAAATGTTAATTTTTTATCTCACCATGTACGTTATCAAGTGGATCATACTTTAAAGTAGTGCTTCTCAACCTTTTAATCACTGCTGACCAGTCAATCTATGATAGTTTCGCCACGACCCACTGAGGTGGGGGAGGACGCTTAATGTTTACATTTTAGATTGTTTCTATTTAGTAATTTAAATTTAATCGCATTTAAACATGCCTTCAAAATAAAATAAAGTTACACCAAAAAAATTAATATAAAGTGATTTAACATGGAATATTAAATGATTTCCATAAAAAGTCGTTCCATTTCCATCGAAAGTTGCACAAATCCGTGAGAACCGGTACCGGTCCGCGGCCCGGGGGTTTGGGGACCATTGCTTTAAAGTACAGTTAGATAGTCATAGTACAATTCAGTCTGTCTTATTTGTTCAGCGTAAGGTCAAACAAATATTAATTTCTCAAATTTTAGGAAAACTAATTTATTAACTTTACTCACATATGATTTAGCTGTTTATTGTAAAATTGAAGGTTAATTAATTTTATCTTATTTTCTATGATGTGTATTACGATTTACAATTGACTGATTTGTGACGTGTTAAATTTAATACTTTATTTCTAATATTTATGAAATTGATTACACGTATGTAGCATTCATTATATATGGGAGTGTGTGTAGTGAGAATTAGTTGAAATATATGAAGAAATAATTTTAAGGAATAGAATAAAATAAAATAAATATGTCGAAGGAAATATAAAAATGCGCAATACAGGAAAAAACAGCAATTCACAGAAAGCAATTTTAGGCGTAGGACCGAATAAGTAGGATTAAACTAGTATAATAGGACGAACCTTTTCCCTTTGCCACTTGGTCGAATATAAAAATATCCAAACAGAAAAAAAAGTACTATAAGAAAAACTTCAAAATTAATAAATGATATGTTATAACCAGATAAAGGTTAAAAAAAAGTTCTAGAATATTAGAGAAATAACGCATAAAAAATTTATACTCACAACGGAGTTTGAAAAAGGGAACATCTTAACATGAGTATGAAAGTGTTTTCAACAAAACAAAATGTAGATTATGAATACTTGAAAAGCAACGCGTCCCCATTACCAGAATGTCATAAAAAATGTCTACTGATGGTATCTGATTGATTATTGATTGAGTGTTTGCGTAAAACGCTGAAATTTGTAAATGGATGAGATTTTTAGCAATGGGGATTGGAAAGTGTAAGCTGAGATGAAGGTAATCTTTATCTTCAAAGCTAAATCTCTAGTAAACTCACCCCTTAAGGCGGTTTTCGGCTAATGTTAAAGAATATGGCCCAAATTAGAAATATTTTTCATATATAAAAGTATTCGAACTTTAATATTATATATATATTCTGGCTTCTCTATTCAGTAGAGAATCATTTATTTTATCATTACTCATTTTTATTCTAGTTGACGCATTTTCTCCTGTATCGTAATGTTAAATAAGTCTTTCATTATCCCTTTACATTTTAAAAGAAAAAACTAATTGTTTATGAATTATTTTGAAATTTTAAAAACGCTATATTATAAACAAACTAATAAGTTACAATGTCGCAATTTTTATGAAAACTTGAGACATTTTTCCTGTCCGAAAATGTGCTCAGCGTTAAACTTCGACTCTCATACATATAGCGAAAACAGCCTTAACCCTAATGTTACATGATTGATTTGGAATCAAAATTCATAAGACGGTCGATATATTTATGATGTATATAAGTTTTCAAGAAGTTGATGGAATAACAATGATCCACATAGTAAATGTCTTAATATTGATATTGTATTTTTTGTGCGGGGTTAAATTATTAAACTTTTATGCAATATTTTTATATATAGATACATGTAAGCTACTATTCCAAAAAATGCATTTTAATTATATGGCATGAAAATGCATCCCTTTTATCATAACAATAACTAAGTACTTTTTTGTCAAATTGTGAAGGCTATTGAGCCAGCAGCAGTGGCCTCAAATTTGGACGATTCAATTGGATTGCGATATTGAAGAGTTACGGTTAGTAATCTACGAAGGCATCTTGGGAAGATACCTAAGTATTATCAGGTGATATAATATAGTTTATTAACGTTTAAAACAATCGTTGGTTTAATGAAATTAGTTTAAGTTAATGAAAGCTAATAATGCGAGTTACGTGTATTTCTCGGACCTCCTATTTCTGTAGACCTTATTTGATCTTACGCGTAATTATTGATTAATTTCATTATTCGTAATTTAATTTAATATTAAAGGTAAATCCCTTTTGTTTGACGTAACATAGAAATATTATATGTTATTAGAGTTTCTGATATTTGAATCAATATAATAAATACAAGTTATTACTATACAAATGGCTTTTAGTGATTCTTTGCCTCAAATTAATCTTGGTGTCCAAGGTGGAACCCAGGTGGGTTCTAACAAAATATCTTTAAATTCAAATCTAAAAATTCAACTTTGTTTGAATTATATTTAGTCTTTAACACAAGTTACGGTAGTTAGTGGGAATGTAATATTTGTTTTAAACTCGTTATTTTCACCAAAATTAATCAAATCATGTATATAAGGGTAAATAAAAGAGGAATCATAATCAATATAGACTTTTTAAAAATGGAAATAAGCTTCAGCCAAAAAGCTACTGTAATCAAGCCCATGCTGGGCCAAGTCTCTTCTATTGATCGCGATGAAGTTTTCTTGCAGTACGAGTTAACATGAGTATTAAATTTTTTTCAGTATCCTCAACTTCAACGGAATGACGTTTTTCGAAGTCAAATCCATTTACAGAAACTATAATCTTTTGATTTTAATAATTTCTAAGCTATTTTTAATGTAGCTGTATGTTAAAATTATCATCCGTGATTTGAAGAGTCGATTGTAAAATATTTACAAATTTGGTAATGTGTGTTCGTGTTATAACTACTATAGTAATGTAATAGAATTTAGGAATGTGTGAGGACACTTAATATTTATAAAATACATACAAGTTTTTTTGTCCAATGCTAAAAGAGCATTATTCGTTTTTTTAATATTGTAATTAGATATTTGAAATGTATTATTATTTAAAATATCCTCATGTGGTAATTTTTTATAACAATAAATGCATTTAAAAGTAAATTTGTAGGAGCAATATGAACAAACATAACTAAAAGATTTCTCTGTTAATTATCCATACAAAGGGTAAGATCTCTAAATGTAAACTCTGTTTCAAGTTAGAAGTTTAAATTCATTCTTTCGTTCAATGCGTGGAACTTGGGAAATCAAAAGTTTCAATAAGCAATCCACATTTTATAATAGTCAAAAAATTTATTTAACAAAAACTTATTTATTTTTTTATTTTGTTTCCTATTAATTAAGTTGCCATTTGTGAGCATCAATTTAAAGCGATACATGTATTTTATTAGTAACTTAATGATTATTAGATCATCTTGTAACGTCGCTTCTCCGAACATCAACAGCGGTCGGCGTCTTTGTTTGACCCGACACCCACAAGTGCATCTTGCAGCTGCAGCGCAACCCCTTTTTGACCCCCGAGGAATCGAACATCGTCGACCGGAAGATGAGAAAGGAAAGATGCTTTGAACTTACACGGGAGCAGTAACCAAGGGTTCCTCCTCTCACAAAATATTGGACTCTAACAATCTTTAATTAAGTTTAATAACTTTAATGTATCATTCAGTAAATAATATTCAATAGTTGTGACGTAAATAAATTCCATATTTAAATTAACGAAGAATACGCTACCGATATTCTTTCAAGCGTTACAATCTGTTATAGCATCTTGATAACGTGTATCAATTAATTACTGTGTTCATATACTACAAATCTCTAAAATCTATATAATTCAGGAATGCGAATATAATTAAAAATCAGCCTATCTCAAGTTCTTTGCATTGAGATGCCTGTATAATATTTTTGATTAAAAAAAGGAATATTTTTTGAAAATACCTAAAATATTTTATTTTATTAGAGAGTTATTTGAAAATTGATAAGTGAAATATATTCTGTAATATAATTTTTTATTGAATTTAATTCAATATTATCCCATTAACTGAAAATAAATGAAATTCTATAACTGAGTGTCATGCCATTTTATGTATAGGATATAATCAATATTTCTAATAACAAGAAAATCTGTAATATCCAATACTGATTGTCATTTATAATATCTTTTACAACCCTATAGTTTCTTTTTTATTCATCTCAAACATAAAATATTTCATTTGCATTGAAATTTTTACCCCCTCAAATTCATAAATTAATTTCAACACTCTCTTCCTAATAGTTTTTACAGTGTCTAGTTTTTCTATTTCTACGCTTATTTTTATAAACTATTTTATAGCTTCTATTATTTTTATAAACGTTATTAGATCCTCCCCGAAAGAAAAAAAAATCATTATTATTTTGTTTGATAGTAAGCAAAACATTTCTATTTTTTCAAACCACATTCAACCCATATGGGTAAATTGGTAGAGATTCATGAACCCCAACTCCTTTTTGTTAATATTTAAACAAGCTTTAATTCTTTGGTTCGAAAATAACACTTTAATCGTGATCTTAATCAACTGTTCCGAAATCCCTGTGTCCCGCCCATTCTATCTAATCAGAACTATTTTTATATAATAGTCACTGACGGTATAAAAGCGAAAATCTTGTGTCCACGTAAAAATGTAAATAGCTGCAGCTCTCTTTGTGTGTTCGTATGCTTTTTTATTGTCGTAACGCCTTTGATGTGTCATGTCAAAATAAAAAGATGAACGTCCATTCCGAAGATGTTTTTATGAAATCCCACTAACATTCGAAAAATATATAACTCGGCCAATACATTACATATATATATATATATATATGTCAGGTTTGAAAAGTTTAGGTTCAAAATTAAGGAAGTAATAAATGAAAATAGAGCGAACTCTTTACCATCGCGTAAGGATTTTGTGAGTAAACAAGCCTGTTAAAAGGAGCAACGAGCGCTGACGAAGGCGAACGCATACTAGGAAGGACTTGGCTGGTGTCTCCTCGCTGCAATGTTGTATTTGGTAACGCCCGGTTGCGCGGCAAAAGGTCCGCCATGTTAGATCATATATGATGAAAGCGTAATAAAGGAATATTGTGAAGATGATGCCCTCTTTATTTTACCAGCAGGCCTGGGGCCTGTCAAGAGTCGACAGGATGATTTAAAGTACTGCAAAATACGCGAGGAAACCAATGGAATGAACGTCAACAATTTTTTTTTTTTCGAACGAGCGACTGCATTGAAAACGATACTACCATGGAAGACGACTCTTTCCGGCAGGAGTCACCAGTCAACACATCCAAAGAACCCTTCTTTTTTCCTGAATTTGATCTTAATAAGTTTAGTAGTTGTAAAAGTTTTATGGACTGTTTTGATCAACAATGTTTGGAATATCAAAAAGAAGAACAATGGAAAAAAAGCAAAATTTGAGTGGGATGATGATGAGGAATTCTTTTCATCACCAGAGAAATTTACCCCTTTTTCATCTCTAACCAGATAAAACGTTGGGGGCTTAAGAGAAAGTTTAAAGGTGAACAGAAAAAGACACGTCCTGTGACAAAGTAGATAAGTTTATCGAAGAAATGAATAAACATTTTCTGATTTAGAAGATACTGAACTTATCATTGATTAGTCTCTAAGTCAAGACTTGGAATCATCTAAATATTCCAAAATATGAAAGAAATAATTTTTGATGAGAAATGATGTATAATTCTTGCAGGTGTGTATCAATTTTTTTCCGATGTTTGAATTCTTATGCACATATATTTTTATAAATCTGTATATTTACAATTTTTTTTTTTTGATATATTAAGTGATAATTAATGTTGTAGATATGTTTTGAATAACACATTTGAAAACATAAGGTAGTTATAGAATATAACTTTCATTAAAATTTTTATTTGATATTTGTCACATTTTTTTTATCTTTCAAATTGAAAAATATTTGATCAAAATAAATGATTTTTTTTTATGTTATCTTAATTATAAAATGTTTTTGTTGTACACACACATTCATTTTTTGTGTAGGTAGACATGCAATTTTGTAGATAGATGTAATATGTATGAATATTCGATAGTTTATATAAAAGGTAAATTAAATGTTGAAGCAGACATGTTGTCGAGGAACCCTGTATGCCATTATATATCACCCATTTGTCATTTTTTTAAATACTGATGAAATTATTAAATACCAAAATTCAGAGAACATTAATGATCCAAAATATATAAAAATTAATGATGTATTAACAGTTAAGAAAAAGAATTTAATTAAAATTGTAGTACCGTTATCTTTGAGAGAAAAATTAATTACAACTGCACATGAACAATTTGGTCACCCAGGTGTAAAAAAGATGTTAAAATTAATTTCTCCAATTTACTACTGGAAAGACATTATATTAGACATTTCAAATTTTGTTAAATGTTGTGAAACATGTCAATTGAATAAAAAGTCTACACAAAAAAGTATGGATTATTGCAAGAAGTTCCTGTAGCAGAAGAACCATTTGAAATGATCTCACTAGACACTGTAGGAGGATTTAATTATCATAATTCACAAAAGAAATACCTGCATATTGTTCTGGATCATGCTACCAGATATGCTTGGACATTTCCATCCAAAAGTGTCACTTCTGAAACTTATACAAATTGCTTAAAACAAATTTTTTCAATTCAATGCCCAAAACAACTTTTAAGTGATAGAAATGCTGCATTCACTTCATCTAAATTTAAGAAATTCTTAAAACATCATAATATTAGACAATTACTAACTTCAGCAAATAGACCACAATGCAATGGAAAGAATGAAAGAGTTAATCAGACATTAGTAGCAAAATTAAGATGTAAAGTTAATTCAACTACAAAAAACTCCTTGGACAAAATTATTAGAACAAGTTACATATGAATACAATAACTCGCCACATGATGTTACTGGCTTTCCACCTGCATATTTAATGTTTGGAACTTTGCCATATGATTCGCCATTACCTAATCAAGTAAAATTAAACTATCCACCTATACAACAAGCTAGACAAATTGCAGTAAACAGAACAATTAAGCATCATAAGATAAATAAACAAAGGTATGATAGACATTATGTTGATGCAAAATTTAAAGTTGGAGATTTAGTCTTATATCAAAATTTCTCATACCTAATTCAAGTAAACTTCAATCTCCTTATAATGGTCCTTTTAAAGTTGTCAGGAAACTCTCAAATGTTACTTATGAAATAGATAAACCAAATCAATATACAGGAAAATTAACAGATATTGTTCATTCTACAAGATTAAAACCATTTCATTCAAAATCCAATTTCCAATTATGCTAAATTCTTATTTATATTTGTTATAGAGTTTGTTTTCTCAAACTTTGGGGGAAGAAGAAGTGCATTGTAATTTTAAAAAGAAGTGCATTGTTATTAAAATAATAATAATAAAAGTTGTGTTTAAAATTTGAATTTAAGACTTGTTTACATTATGAAAATCAAAATTTAATGTAAGTGAACTTGTATTGTATCTTTATTCATAATGAACACATTATTGAAGACTATTTAAAAAAAATAACTGAATTATGGACTGTATGAAAACAGTGTGATGAGGTCAATTCTACGATACATTGTGTTATAATAATTTCATTGTGATTATTTGTGATATAATTATATTCTGAAAGTTAAAATATAGTATGTGATGTTATGAAGATTTTATTATGGTTGTATGTTTTTGAAATGAGTTGATTGAGAAGAATTCTAATAATAATAAAAAGAATTGTGAAATAAACAATAATTGGATGATGAACATTGAACTATGATTTTTCCAAGACAGGACTGTGTGAAACATTACATTACATTGATTGAACTTTTACCTGTACTTGATATATATGAAATACCCTTATTTTTCTTTGCATTTTATATTTCTAGTGATATTTTGATATAATGTTGATGTTGTGTTTATTTTGATAAATTTCTGTGTATAGTTATGTAATCTTTTCTTTTTTGGGAGCTCCTAAAATCATGTTGCTGTTAGTTACTCCATATATGTCTTTTTTTATGTATTTACCATTACTCCTAAACTCATTTTGCTATTACTTATTTTATATCTATTCTTTGTATGTATTTATGTACTCATATTCCAACATTCAATACCATTTTGAAGTACTTGTAACTTTTCAACATTTATCACTTTATTAACATTGTTTACTATTGGTGCACATTTAGTGAGAATTTCACTTGATCTTATGTTATGTTGTTTAGTACTACTATATTTTTGAATGTGAATTATCTTTCTTATGTTGTTTTTTATTAACCTCATTATTATTATAGTCATAGTGGAAGTATTAGATGTATGATATTTTTAGAAAACAATTCTATGTAACACAAAGTTTTATACCAAATTTTTGATACTTTGTTATTCATTATTGCTATTTTTTTTGTACATGTTAGGATTCACCAGCCCACTCTTTTACACAATTATTATATCTTCTAGATTTTTTATTTCATTTGGGGAATTTGATATCATTGAAATATAATTTTTTCCCTGGGACTTGCCAGTCAGAAATGGCCAATCTGGCTGTGCCAGACTTCAGCGGAGGGGAAATTTGTCAGGTTTGAAAAGTTTAGGTTCAAAATTAAGGAAGTAATAAATGAAAATAGAGCGAACTCTTTACCATCGCGTAAGGATTTGTGAGTAAACAAGCCTGTTAAAGGAGCAACGAGCGCTGACGAAGGCGAACGCATACTAGGAAGGACTTGGCTGGTGTCTCCTCGCTGCAATGTTGTATTTGGTAACGCCCGGTTGCGCGGCAAAGGTCCGCCATGTTAGATCATATATGATGAAAGCGTAATAAAGGAATATTGTGAAGATGATGCCCTCTTTATTTTTACCAGCAGGCCTGGGGCCTGTCATATATATATATATATATATATATATATATATATATATATATATATGTCTGTGCTATGTTTGTTACGTGTTGAAGCATCCATTTTGGAGTTTAGGTATTTCATTCATCTAGAATTTTTAAACATGCAACTATGTGTGCTCTATCGCTACTTAATGGCGCAATACAGTTTTAAATGCTATCAAATTTCTTTATTGTTACAATTTGTAAGCCATATAACTACAGATAATTAATGTTTAAGAAAAGGTAAACAGAGCAAAGAAATATCAGCTAACTTTCCAAAATAAACAGGAATATTTCTTTTTGCCAAACTTATTTTTTATTGAAAATTTCTTACGCCATTCCAGAACAGTGGCGTATACGAAGGATGGGGGGGAGCAGTCCGGACCTTCCCCAAAGCCGTAGATTTTTTTCCGATTGATTATAATCCTATGTATATAATGCATGAAATTTTTAATTGTTTGTTATTAATAATTAATTTTATTAATTAATGCTAATTATTCAATAATTAATTTCTTCTGTTTTCTGATTCCGAAATTCGACAAAGCCAAAGAAATACATTGGACAGCGTATTGGAGCATGACCAAGAGAACAGTGATATATACAAGGGATGGGGTGTCCTAGGGGTCCGGACCCCCCAAAAAAAAAAAAAAAGAGCTCTTGACTTTTTTTCGATTGGTTATAATCCTATGCAGTAGCGCACACGGGAATTTTTCAAGGGGGGTCAGGATCGAAAGTTCTCCATTCTTGTATCATGCTCCTTTTGATTTTGTTGATTTTCGGGAAGAAAACACAGTAAAAAACTAATTATCGAATAAATAATTAGCATTAATTAATAAAATTAGTCATTAATAACAAATACTTATTTAAATTTTACGTACTATATACTTAGAATTATAATCAATCGGAAATCAATCAAGGGCTTTTGGGGGGTCTGAACCCCCCCCCCTTGTGTGCGCCACTGGTGTGGATGGAAATTTATTTTTTAAAAGATTTTTTTAATAGAATAGAGAACTTTTAGAATATATTTTTAATAAAAACACGTTTAGCACAAAAACTGAAACTATTACCCCTTCTTCATAAATCAATGCATCTGAGGATGATGCGTCATTTTTCTCCATTTAATTTTCAGTAAAATCTTTTTAAATAGATACAAAGGAGAAACACACGCTTACTTTTTTTTTCACTCAACTCAATCGCGCTACCGTATGAAACGAAATGACACCCCTCTTCCTTGCAGCCATTTCACGAGAGTCAACTTACATACAATTAGGGTTTATCTTGGGGCGCGTCAACAGCCTGCGAACAGCTGGCGTGTGTCTCAGGCGACAGTTACGGGAGGGGAAGGGGGCACTATTTTAGTAGAACACGACACCCAAAGGTCTCCCAAGCGTGCCGTAACCCACGTGCTCTCAGTAATCTCCTGTTTTATGGTATTTTGAACTAATGGCTTACGCAAGAGTTAAAGGTAGGTCTAAATTGACTGCAATCAGAGTTAATTTCTGGTTGTTTCATTACAACTACTAATGGGCACGATTCGCATATCTCTTGAATAATAGCGAAAAAATATCTGGTATTTCGTGTAGCGCCTATTTCATCACGTAAATTTGAAATATATATGAAAAAGATGAAGAATTATGCAAACAATACACGAGTATGTAGATATATTCCTGAAACATATCAGTCTTACTAAGCATAAGCGAAGGAAATTTTAATCTGAATGTGTAAAAAGAAACAAAAAACAATTAAAACAACTGCACTAAGTTCCGGAATATAAAATAGAAAATAAGAAGAAAATACGATAGAAAACTATATCGAATGCAAGGTTTTTTAAAAAAAGTATCACATTATGTATATATATTATGTATATATATATATTTTTAAATTGTGGGGAATAAAAGTAATTTTTTTTATTATTTAATCCTTAAGTTGTAAAAAATTTTATGTAACTTCAATATAAAACGACCAACAATATTTACTTAGAATATAAATTTGTATGAAGAATCTTAAATATATAATAATTTTAAGCTTATTACTTCAATTAATACAAACATATATACCCAAAATTTATTTTGCGCCATCACAATTCATTTGAAAATTTCGTGAGTTTCCAAATTTCTTTTATTACATAACATAATTTACATGTTTCTCTTTCTCTCTCTCTCTCTCTTTTTGTAATGTTTTACATTTTCAAAATATATATTCAGCATTTCTGTACCGAGGAAAAAATAATCTGAATCGAAATTATATATATACGGATTGTCATTCTTTGTGTGCCTTTTAAATTTAAATTAAACAACTAGAATTTAACCTGCAATATATTGCAATATACACAGTCCAGTCATATTAATGTGACCACTGTAAAAAGCCAGAATAACCATCTTTCGCAGAGGGGAAAATAGTCATTTAGGATCCTCAAGGTATTCACTAGGATGTTGAGCCATGCCGACTCTATTGCTGCACTAGATTACGCGCGTGAGGATCCATGACGCGAACAACCCGATCGAGAGGGTTCCATAGATTATTGATTGGGCTTAAGTCAGGTGAGTTTTTTGGACACGGAAGAACGATAAAATGATCCTGGTGCTCTTTGAACCACGCACGTACGCTGTCAGTTGTATGACACTCCGCAATGTCCTGCTGGTAGATACCACCATCCTGAGGAAAAACAATGCACATAAAGGGGTAGACATGGTCTGAAAGGACAGATGCGTACTTCTATTGATCCATCGTGCTTTCCACAATGATGAATAAACTCAGAAAATTTAAGGAAAACATTCCCCAGACCATAATGCTCCCGCCTCCAGCCTGAACCTTGCCAGCAATTGTTGCAGGGTGTTTGCTTTTAAACGTTTCATGCCGTATTTGCCACCAACCATCCGTCCGACGGAGTATAAAGCGTGATTAATCAGAAAACTCTACCTGTCGCCTCTCATTGGAGGCCCAGTTGCGGTACCTGTATGAAAATTCCAGTCTCCGTTGCTGATGAACAGCAGTCAGCATAGGTGCATGAACCAGGCGCCTGCTTCGGAGAACCAGACGCAACAACGATCGCTGAACAGTAGTTTGGAAGACACTGTTGGTAGCCCCTTGGTTCATCTGGGTGGCATGTTGCTTAACGGTAGCACGTCTATTCTCCCGAACTCACCTCTGCAGCCATCAGTCACCTCTATCACCTATGGCCCGTGGTACACCACATTTGCCACGTCACTGATTTTGGACGGTCCCATTTTGCCATGCACGGTATACTTTAACCACGGTGACACACGAACAGTCCACAAACTTAGCCGTTTCGGAAATGCTTCCAACCTTTTCCCGAAAGCCAAAAATTATGCCGTTTTGGACTTCGGACAACTCTTTATATGTTTGCATTACGCCAACGATTGTAGTGTTTTCCGAAGCCCTCACACACTCTTTATATACGCTCAATAGCACTGCGATGCCAGCATCCTTCTGTGATTGGTTATTTAACGTCAAAGTCGAAAGTGCGTGGTGGTCACATTAATATGGACTGTGCATATAAAAGTTTTATGGTACATCGTATTTAAAACTTTTCTAATGAATAAAATTTGAAGTGTTAGACATTAGAAATAAAACATGTCACACATTATTTCCTTTTATTTTGCATATCATTTTGTGCACAGAATAAACCATGAAAAATTAATGTTTCTTTTCGGTGTTGGGCAAACTGAGGGAACTGAAGAGTTTCACGATTATTACAAGTAATATTCATTAAATATATTTTGAAAACTTCAAGTCAATTGGTGGTAAAATACATTTACCGTAAAATCCGGCGTATAACGCGCACTTTTAACACAAAAAGTAAGATAGAAATTTACGGGTGAGCGTTATACGCCGGGTATAACAATACTAGCTTGAAAAATGAAAAAAGATGACCATAGAAAAAGCTAGACTTCTACATAAATCAATATATATATATTAAAGAAATGATATTTCTTATAAACATAAAGGGTTGTATTTCAAGAAGTATAATATATTTTCAATAGCTTGCAATAATACCTCGAATAAATGACTTCAAAGCATACGTACATTTCAATATTCTTCTTCGTAAAAAAAGGGGGTGCGTGTTATACGGCGAAGGTATCTTAAAATTAAAAATTGCTGCTCTTAAGTATGGGTGCGCGTCAGTGGCGCACACAAGAGGGGGTCCTGGGGGTCCGGACCCCCAAAGTCCTTGATTTTTTTTCGATTAATTATAATTTTAAGTATATAGTATGCAAAATTTAATTAATTACTTGCTATTAATGATTAATTTTATTAATTAATGCTAATTATTTATTCAAAAACTAGTTTTTTACTGTGTTTTGTTCCCGAAAATAGACAAAATCAAAAGGAGCATGATCCAAGAATGGTGAACTTTCGACCCCGGACCCCCTTGAAAAAAATTCCTGTGTGCGGCACTGGTGCGCGTGATGGGTGGTGCTCGTTATACGCCGGATTTTACGGTATATTTTGTTTCGGAAACTGGTGTAAAGATATTTATTAATATTGAGACTTCACAAAAATCTTAAATTTTTAGAATTGAAAGCAAGAAAAAATCTAAGAGATACTTTGAAAGTACTATACTTTTCGAATTAATTGGGATCGAGTATGTATGTGATTACCAATGATGTCCCGAACCACCCCAAATTGCTTATACCTGCCTGGAGGCAGTGTGATGGATAAACTTTGACTATAATTTACTCGTTTCACTGGTTTTAGTGCATCAGTAGACATTTCAGTGTGGCTGTTAGTAGTTATGATTTTGTGTTCCGTGTAACACGTATTACTTTTGTTTATTCAAAGATGAATATTACTCCGAGGAGAAGTGTTCTAAAATAATCACTATTAATGAACGAAATTCTATGACTGTGAGAGATATATCTACGGCAGTTGATGTGGGCAAATCAAGTGCCTCCAGAATTTTAAGAACATTTCAAGATTCTGGAACATCCTCTCCAAAATGAAAAGGAAAATGTAGGGGCAAGCAGAAAACTTTTCTCCAAGAGCTGATAAAATTCTAATAAGAAATAGCAAAATAAATGCAAAAAAGACAAGCACAGACATTCGAAAAGATTTATTGAATTACGGGGTTGAATTGAGTACCTCAATTGTACGCAAAAAGCTTTTGTAAGTTGGTCGTAAGGCAACAACACCGAGAAAAAAAAACAATTTCTAACTCGGAAAATGATGGGAAAACGTTTATTATGGGCCAAAAAAATACCAATCTTGGACTCTTTCCGACTGGAAGAAGGCAATTTTCAGTGATGAAACACATTTATTTGTGCAGGGATACAAATCAAGTGCAGTAAGACGAAGTAAAGGCGAAACTCTGCTACCAGATCATTTCTTACAAATTGTATAACACCCTTCTAAAGATATGTTATGGGTTTTTTTCACAACACATGGCACTGGAAGCTTAGTTCCTCTTAAATGCATGATGAATTAATTCTGTTAAATACATAGAAATATTACGCAGTAGGAATGATCAATTCATAAAAACATTTGACGAAACATTTCAACATGACTTGGCTCTGTGTCACAATTCGAAATTAGTTCAGACTTTTTACGAGAAAATCGATTCAAGTGCTTGATTGTCTTGGTAATTCACCAAACCTAAATCCTATTGAGAACTTATAACATATTCTCAAGAATCATTCCGCTAAGATGAATTGCACAACAACAGAACAAACGATAAAAATTGCTGTACAAGTATCCTTTCTCGAAAATAAAATCAAGAACATGTGCACTACACTAGTGGAATCAATGTCAAAACGTGTTCAAGAAGTCATTTCTGCTAAAAGAGGACATACTGGCGAACTAATATGAAGAATTTTCAGTCTACTGAAGATATGTAATGATTAAAAGCTAAGTTTTTAGAAATAATCATTTTTCTTTTTTCGAATTGTCCCAATTAAATCGAACAGTATAGTAGAACGCAATAAAGCAGTATATGTTATTTTCATTGATATATTTCCCATTTTTATTTCTTTTCACACTCTCCTCTCTTCAATCGATATGCTTTTGTTCTCGTTAATGCTGTTTTGTAAAACTTTGACAGTGAAAATCGATAAACTATTTTGACGAAATTAGTCAAAAACTCCTTTACACAGCGACATCCATTCCTTCCTCTAGTAATGTACACAATAGGAAAAGAAACATTCACAAGTTTAGATCCAGAGAAATTGCGCTTCCTTTACAAGCTAAATACCTCATGCAATATTCATGATCAAACCGCATTTCTTTACCATTTTACATTAAGTCAGGGATTCACCAAGAAGGCAAAATGGGATAAAAAGAATTGTCTGCTACACAGAAATCGACTTGACGAAAACCGATGTATATTGCGTATTAGAAAGGCTCTTTCACACAGTTCTCACATCTGAAAATCTCTTTCACTGGGGCCAATGTATTGTCCAACTTATCTATTACATTTTCATTGGGAGGGATTTGGGAATAAATTCATTCTTCGAAGAGTATAGTGCAATCAATCTAAATAAAGTATCAACTTAAACATGGTAAAAAATAGACTTAATAAAGTAGTAAAAGAGCGGTCAAATTTATCGAGTATATTATTGAAAGTTTTCAAAATCTAAAAAGATTATTTAACCAGAAAGATTTTTATATAACCCCATACTTCCTCTATTTGGTTGGAACCTTTTAATATAGTTTAAAATAATAGACTCCCATACCGCGATCATGCTATTACAATTTCTAATAAAAAATCAAATGGACCATTATTTATTTTTCTATCTTTTTCCATAAGCGTTAATTTTTACCCTATAGAAACTGCATATGCGTCATTAATAAAAATTATATTTGTGAAATCATGCATCAAAAATACTTAAAATACTTAATTAAATACATGAGTTAACTGTGTATTTTCTAATTATTTTTACAGATAGTTTTTAAACCTTTGTTTGACTTTACTCTGGTAAACACTGAGAAATAATATTTAAAAAAAAGTTAAATTCTGTTTATATTAAAAAATTATTAATTCAAATCATAACACATTAAATTGAACAAATGACATGGTATAGTAATGTTACCTGAAGCTTTTCTTGAATTTGAAATCGCTGAAGGTTTATTGAAACATCGTGATTCAAATGAAAATAAATGAGAAAAAATGGGCAGATACTATGCAAAGTTATTTGCACACACGAAAGAATTTGTAACTTGAAAATTACACTAAATCAAAAAAGTACTTAGCCTATTTCGAGGCTTGATGGTACAAACATTGAAATTTTTAGTTTAAAAAAACATGTACACTTAAAAATATATTCTTTATAATTATTTCAACCACATTCCACAGAAAATTTGAAATCACTGAATCGCAGGTTAAGTCAGCCTTGGTAACTGATTGGTCATGGTCGCGAACTCATGACCAGCGTTGTCGAGTCATGGGTTCAAGCCCTCGAATCATAAAAAACAGGGCCGCTTTTCCGCTTAGGCACGTGCCTAGGGCGCAAAAGATTTCGGGGTGCAAAAAATTGGAGGGAGAAAGAAGAACAAAATTTAAATTACAGCGAATGTACCACTATTTAGTGAATCGTGAGAGAAACATTTCTGCTCTCAAGAGAGTAAAGACTGAAATGAGATGCACTGTGAAAAATGAAAAGCATAAGAGTTTGATGTTGCTTGCACTCAAAATCATATTGCAATAAAAATTGATTACGAGGATGTTATTAATGATTTTCTTAAAAAAATCATTCGTTTTTCGAAGAAAACCTTCGTTGCACAAGTACAATGATAGTGTCTCAACAAGGAATAAGGATGTCGAAAAATAAAAGATAGTAAAGCGATAAGCGATGAAAAAGATGATAATTAACAAGTTGAAAACAGTCCATACAATACTGTAATTCCAAACGATTTCAGAGAAGAAATGCTGACCATGTTTCTGTCTTCAGAATGGAGCAAATAGCTATCATGTGTGGTCTTTCATTCATTAACAACATAAGAGATCTAGCTTTTCCTGAAATTTGGATACTGACAGACAGCCGATCATCCACCCAACATTTATCGAATTGGCCATCTATCGGCGACAGCACCAGGAGGAGTATTCTTCACCTTTTTCAACAGCTTTCGGATCGGCACCCTATTCATGTACAGTGAGTCCTTTCTCATGTAGGCCTTCTCGGGAACGAAGTTGCGGACGACCTTGCGAAGGCGGCTACCAGCAATCCTGTCGACGCGGAAGACCACATGGTCCTCACATCGACTTAGATCTACTCCAGGGCTAAAGAATTAATATGTAGAGCCTGGGTAGTCTCTCCTGTACATCCATGGTACTTTCAAAGACACCCTGTATCCGCCATATCATTCAAGGGTTCCAGATCATATCAAACGGTATTCTCACGATTTTCGACTGGTCACCTGAGGTGCATGAATTTTGAGGGTAGCAAAAGAAGCTTCCCAATTTGCCCCAAATGTAACATCAGTCCTTTTTCTCCTCAGCACATTCTGCAATGTCTGGGGTTTTCCTGTGAGGAGGCTGTTTCATCTCCCCTGCTGTTCTTAGACTGTGTACATATTTATGGACTCAAGGATCTGGTCTAGTTTCACTAAACCAGATGGGGATTAGTCCCACCACCACCACCACTAGTTTTCAAAAGGGTGGGTGATTCGAGATGCCGTAAAGTAAGAAATGAGCAAGGGAGGAAAAACCATACCACTATTATTCCCTTACGACTGTCAGTCCAGGACATGTCGGGTCCACAGGCGGTGGATAATGGAAAGACTATTCAAACAGCAAAAACAAAGAAAGGCTAAAATTAAGAGAGATAAGAGAAAATAGCTCTCGAAATAAAATAGGAAAAGTAAAAACTGAAGGAGGAAGGGGGTGCTGTGGAAATAGGGGGGTCGTAACTATTGAAGTGTTTAGGACGCAGAGGGGGTTAAAAACGGTCATAATTAAAAATTTTCCGTGTAAAGGGATTAATACACGCTAAAAATATCGAGGCTAGAAGTTGTCCCGTAACGAGTAGAAGTTTGGAATTTAGGAGGGGTGCCGGGGGCTCAAACGATTGTGTTCAAGACTATGAAGCCTGTTATCAGTATCGCTTTTGCTGCATTAGAATACGACGTAAAACCAAATCAACCCCAGCTAAATTCCAAACTTATTCTTCAGTGTTTTGTGCAAATACAAGTCCTTACTATTCCAATTAAGGGAATAATGAAGTTTTCTGTATGTTGAATGATGTTAGACAACAAAGGTAAAAATTTGTTGAGTGAAGAATCAAGTGTGTTCCTTTCCACTACTGATCAAAGCTGAAACTTAAGAAGTTTGTTCCCACTGCAGAGTGACAAACTTCCTAAATTTAGTTGTTGAAATTGGATTAATTACAAGCATTGAAAAAATTTTAAAAAGAAAATTATAAACTTTTATATCAGTTCTTGAGATCTTATACCCAATACAATGAAATGAAGTATTTTGTTTAAAATGGATAAGAGTTGAATTCAACTAAATATATAGGGAAAAATTTATTCAAATCAAGTACTTTTGAATAGTGATAAGTTATCCCCTGAGTCTGCTGAGAATTGCGATTCTTCTTTTATCTAATTTTCTTAGAAAGCATTTTCAGTGCTGCGGGAAAGCCCAAACTTTCAAGAGTCGTTTAACTGATAAGAGGAAAGGAAGCAATCGAAAAGATAATTTAGTTTCATTGCCACAATTTGGCTCAGCGCCAAACACAATTTTTTGAATATTTTAATGAGTATTCTTTGAAGCTATCCCATTTGTATATTTTGATCTGAGAAAGAAAGGGAAAGTAAGCAACCATGTATAGTTTCAATGATCCTATACATTTCACGAAACTCTTAACATTCTATTTTGTTTGACTTTTAAAAAGCAAAATTTTACTTAATAAAATTCTTTTCGCTCTCTAAAAATACAAAGGAAGCAACATATTTCATGACGAAAGCAACATTTCAGATGATGAAGTCTAACAAGATGAAAATATAAGGGCGTAATATAAAACATCACATTTTATTTTTTGGAGATAAAATGAGTTTATTTTAGGGTAAACATAATAATGTTCCATGCATTCTGTGCTTCATAATGGGGAAAGTGGAGCACAATATTTAATAAATTAAAATTGTTAAATATTTAAAAATATTTACATTAACATATATACATATATTCCTTTTCAATTTGTGTTTATTTGCATTACTTTTCTTCCTTTTAAATATGTAATATATTATTTTGTTGGTTTTGTATTGTATTTTGTTTTTAATACTTATTCTTTCATACTTTTGGATGTATTTCACATTTTTTATTCATGTATAAATATATATGTAATCGTTTTTTTGTGCTATCCTTTTGAGATTAAATTCGTGTTAAGTAAAAATCGCAATTAATAGGAACCTATTTTGAAGGTAAAAATGATACATTAAAAATGGCAATTTAAACTGATTTTGACATGATCATCTTGTTAAGATACGTCATTTGAAGAATAGAACCTCAAATTTATAGTTGTTTTATTACACAATGGAGGAATTTTGTTTTTGTTGATGTAATACAGATAAGGGCAATGAAATAAAAAAAAATCGTGTCAAAAGAAAATATTAAACCTTAGTTCATGAAAAGTAACAAATGAACACAGAAGATAATTTTTATTTAAGAAATCAGTTGTTTTCTTGTTTAAAATCAAAATGTTTTGAGGATACAATTAGTTATTTTTTAAAGTGATGACTTCTTTACGCGTGTGTTGTTCTGGAGTGAACTTGAATGAATATCACGCTCGGGTTTGTACCGCTCATTCGGCTTTTTTCATCTTAAGCCGTAAATCGTGTTCAAGGTCGTCCGCGACACACCCCTAAAAATACATGTGACCAAAGAGGAGGGACGTTTCCTCCCCCACCAATCCAAAACGACATGCAACGCGGTATTCTATCCCCGTCCTCCCACCAATATGCCGTGATGATTCCTATAATATTATATCTTATCTATAGCTTCGATCTAAGTGGGGCTCCCCCCACCTTTTTCTACAAATGGCGGGATTTTTTCTAATCCTAGTAGAAGCATAAAAATGAAACATATAATATTTTTAAAAAATAAGCTTAGAGAGATAGAGAAATCTTCCACTAAAACTAAACTTAAAATGCAGAAAAGAGACAAATTTTTGTAGGACTAAGTAAATAGTATAATTATCATTAGCAATATTGCAGTGAACTTAAAAAAAAAAATATATTTTTGTAAGTGAATCAGAATAGCCATGAACAAATAGTTCTATTAATCACATAATTACTTAAATATACTTTGAGTCTAAAATGAAAATTCAAACAATTAAAAATTTAAAATAATAAAATTAAGTATACAGGTACTAAGAAAAAGTTACATTAAATAATTTAAATACAATAAGACAAAAAATATAATTAAGAAGACTTACTTTGAAGCAACACTAGATATACTTGTACAAACTGCCATACAGTGACACAAGAGCTAGTATAAGCTAGAGATTATGTATTATAAATCCTGACTAAATAATTTTTAAAGGTTTTGACCTAGATTCCTCTCTTCCCAATCAGCTACCTGTCTTACTATACCTTTGCTTAAATTAATTCATGGATAGAATTGAATATTGTTAAATTGCAGCCAAAATTCACAAAGCCGGATCGGCTTTTCTGAATAAATTACCTATAATTTTAAGTGGAGATTTTAATGTAGATTTTTTTTCAAAAGGCAAATCAAAACCTTTATTAGATTTTTTAAAATCAAAATTCAATTGAATTATAGGTATTATATCTTAGGATAGTATTTTTATAATTATGCAGATCTTTTTTTAAAAATTTCTAATTAAAAAACAAATGGTTTTACTGATGATTTTTTTTTTTTCTGTTTTATAAACCAATTTGACAATGAAGTGTCAAATCTATTAGAATATGCTTCTCTAAAAATGTTTATAATTTCAACATAAATATTTTTCTTAAGAAATAGGTTTATTTTCTTCTTTATTTAATGTCAAAAATAAATAACTTTGGTGGCACGCATTGGTGTTTTACACACACACTCATTAGTTTACAAATAAATAAAATAATGTATTCATTCCTAATGTTTTATGAATTCCATTTAAATATATGTTTGATTTTTAAACGTGTTTATATTGATAAATATTCTTCAAAAAGTTTGATAACTTTTCATAGTTTAGAGATATTTAGAGTGTAACTTGCAACGAAATAAACGTAGAATTCATACTTAACTAATATTGCATCAAAGTTATCTGTTGTGTGAACTACACACAGTTCACTGTTCTAAATTAGGAAGAGATTTAAACTTTAAGTTCAATAAGCTCATTAGGACATTGTGGAATTTTAATTAATTTGATTATTAGTGCCAACTAATATAAGTATAGAGTAAATGATTTTAAATAGATTTTTAAAGTAGGAAAGAATTATCAAAAGATACAATTAATTGCGTGGGGTGCAATCTTATTTCCGTGAAAAGTAGTAATTTGTAATAAAGCAAAATGCAAGTAATAAGTCAGCAAGGGGAAAATAATTATTATCATAATAAGTTTTAACTAAAATGTATTCAAATACTTCTAACATCCTTAAATGAGAATATTTTTTACAAAAACTTGTAATAATGATTTGAAAAAATTCATTTTAAAAGTTACTTTTATCAATGTTGCAGTGTTTTTCTACAAATTGAAATAAGAGATAATGAATACATTAATTTCTTTTTTATATAATTTAAAGTTTAAAGTGAAAACATTTACAAGTGCAAAACATTGAATCTCTAAAAGATTGTCTTTTTTCCATTATTAAGGGAGAAAAAATTAATTACTAATTTAAAAAAACAGCAACAGAAAATAAGTTGGGCCAACTTATGTACATGTAATAATGTGTAAAACTTACACAAGACGCTATGTTTAAATCATTTCCAACGTGCAAAATAAGCATAAGTTTTCATTGACTATTCTGTATTTTAAATGGAACTGCTTACGGCATAGAATCAATTTTGTTAGATTTGGCAGCAAAAATATTATAAAATGTTCCCGTAGATTATGATCTTTGACTTATATAATTAAGAAAAATTACTAGAGTGGTCCAAAATTATGAAATATGAAACACATACACATGTATAATGTATCGAGTTATGATTTTTCCAACTTATAGTAAAACAGTGAGCAAGAGAATAGCAGTATAGTACAAAACAAAGTTGAACAGTCCAAAACAACCGCAGTATACGTTAAAAAACTCTTAAGCTTAGAGTTAGTATATGGATTGAAACAAGGTTTTAATTTTTTTTTTTTTTTTTTTTTTTTTTGTTTTTGCTTATGTTACTCAGCTGAAATAAAATTTAGAGTAAATACAGTCTCAAAATTTCTTATAACATTAAAATTAATTTGTAATAAACTAAAAAAGATCCCCATATTCTTATAATATCAAAACACAATCTACTCAATAAAAACTATGTAATACGTTAAAGTTCCCTAAATTGATTTGTAAAAAATATTAATCATTAACAACCAAAAGAAGCAAATAATAATAATAATAATAATAAGACTCCAATAAAGATTCAAATAAATGGAGAGATATCATATCTGTATTTCAGGAAATAATTGTTCATATATTCTTCGAGTGAAAACAAGAACTTGTTGTACATAGAGAATATGAAAACAATGTATGAAAGTTGAATAAAAGAGTACATTTATATACTAAAATAGAAAGTGTAAACTCTAAAAACAAACGACAAAATACTCATATACTTAATTACCACACACCTTTCCTTCACAAACAATGATGAAATCTTTCAGCAAATCCTTAACCATATTTTAATAACTTTATTAATAACATCTTAATTTTAGTTTTACAACTTAACTTCGTAATATCTTTAAAATATTGCATTTATATTCATTAAAAGCTTCAGAAAGTAACCCATTTATATTAAACAGCAGATATTGTAATTATCTTAGTAAACTCTCTATTATTAGTTGTGTAATAATGCTATTGAAAGAAATTTTCTATTAATATATATACAGAGATGGAGATAAAGATTTTTATAATATTAAATTTACAGCATAAACTGAAACTAAAGATAAAAAACAATACAAATGAATATTATACTGCATATTTTATGTATAAGTAATTACTGCATTATTTTATGTCTGAATAAATCATAAAATAATATTAATTTTTCCAATATTTATAATACATATAACTATATTTTCAAATAAAAAATATTTTTGTTTTAAAAACTCTTTCAGATATAATAAAAGAACCGTTTTTGATATGAGCGTGTATGTGTGTTTATGTCTGTCAGTATTTAACAAGCCTATGATACTACAAAAATATACAGGGTTAAAGATGCAATGGATATAAAAATCTTATTACACCAAGATATTGCTATAGGTGATCACGATGTTGTAAAAGATGAAATGAGTAAATATTGACCACACCACACATGGTCCAAATTTATAATTAAAAATAGCTCTCAAATATAAATTAAAGCAGTGTTTCTCAAACTGTGGGGCGCGTCCCCTGGGGGGCGCGATAACCCTACGAGGGGGGACGCGAGCATATCGAAAATAAAAGATTTAAAAATAATTAATTTACTGGAATGAATTAAAACAAAATACTTTCAGACATAATAAAAAATGCATTTTTACTCTGATATAGTTTATAGGCGCGCGCGCGCGATATTAAGTCAACAAAAATAAAAACTTCTTCACTACTTAATTATCTATCGTTGATCCTATAACCAAAGAAAAAAAAAATTTTATTTGATTTGCTGTAATCCCATGATGAGAGATTTTTTTACTACGCTTTCTGTTTAAATCTAACATACAACTCTTTCAGAGAAAAAACAGATCCCAGACGGAGAATCGAAAAAATTTAGGAACAAAAAATTCATCACTGTCATTATTTTTGAAATACTGCACATTATAGCTGTAATCTGTTTAACCTTCTAAGTTATTGGTACAGTTAGTTATGACCCCTCTCTTATGTGTTTGTTTCTCATTTAGGGAAGTTGTAAGTAATGTATTTCTCTGTTGCGCTTTTTTCCATGAAAAGAGTTTTATGACATTTGGAAAAACACGGAGAGAGAACACACACACACTTAGAGTGATTACTTGGCCAACACTTATTTTTACGAGTTTTCTATACATATGAAGCATACCGCGAAAAACGTTTTACATAAATTCATATAATCATAATGAATACACTTTTTACCCGGAAGTGGTCACGCGGGGCACACAAATTACGAAATCGTTAATTCTGGCAAAACTGTTTATTTGTTACCAAAGAAAAATTGAAAAGTCCTTAAAAGTAGGTAAGTATATTTTCTCATAATTAAATTATTCACGGGAATTACGATTTTTATTGTGTACTATAAAAATAATTATAAAAAAAGGATTGGGGTGACTCAATAACCCCAGTGGACCATTAGTATCGAGTGCACGCCTGCTCCAGGGTTAAAACATGTTGAAGTCTTTTCGCTTTAAATATTAAAAATAATACAATTATTCTTCATCTGAATTTTATATTATTGTTCATTATTCAACATCAATTCTAAATGATAATTCTGTAAGGCTTAAAATTATAGTTCGCTTTAAACTAATTATACTTTGAGCAATCATTTTAAAAAAAATTATTTTACATTTTTGTAAACATTGCTGTGCACTTGGCTTTACTCTCCTTACAAAATTCAGCGATTATTTCAGTAATGTTTTATTTTCTTATAATTGAACTCGTGCAAGCGGGTACTTCAGCCGGTATACTTTTAATGTATCAGTGCTCCATAGTAGTTTATAATTAATTAATTAATACTAAATTAAGAACAAGTTTAACAAGTATTAACGACTTCCATGGGCTTGTCTTGCAAAGAAAAGTTTTTATAAGGAATGCTTATGATTAGAAATTGATCCTCTGAGTTCTTTTTCTATATTTATCAGATATCTATATTTTGTCTTCTAAGCAGCCACCGCATTTTGCAATATGTTCAATTTAAAAATTAGAGAAAGAAAAATAACATAATAATTATCCTACTATTTTATTTATTTATTTATTTATTTTGCTTATAAGTAGTATACAAAATTTTAATACTTATGTTACTAATTTGTATGGTTTATAATTAAGATCGCCTATTGTTGCTTTAGCGTCAAAGTGCATTATTATTGCATTCAGTACATTATTAATGTATAAGGGGGGGGGACGCGATAAAAATTGTGAATGAAAAGGGGGGCGCCAGTATTGAAAGTTTGAGAAGCACTGAATTAAAGGAAAATATACAGCATAGCTTTACCAAAAATAATTCATGGAACGCTGTAAATATTTAGATGCACAGAATATAAAACCATCTGAAGAATTGAAATACAAAATTATAATCATCCGAAGAAGTTTAAATTAATACACTATAATTTGTAAATATTGCGATAATTTACTGCGATATCAATGTTTTTGTTAATATAGTTGTTGTTAAATAAGTAATTAATGATATTAAATTTTATAAATAATTAAAAACTCGCATTAATAACTTTAAATATCTGCACCTATAATTAACATTTAAATATCATGAAAGTCCTATTAAGCTACTCAGTGTTACAAATAGAATAAATACTTACATTATCAAATCAGATATAATCAAATAATGCTTCAATAAACCTTACAGTTACCGTAAAATCCGGCGTATAACGCGCACTTTTAACACAAAAAGTAGGATCGCAATTTACGGGTGCGCGTTATACTCCGGGTGTGAAAATGATAGCTTCAAAAATACGGAAAATAGATGAGGATAAAAAAATTAGACTTCTACATAGATAATACCAGGAATAAATTACTTCAAAACATAATAGCATTGAGCACATACATTTCAGGTTCCTTCCTAAAAAAGGGGGTGCACGTTATACGGCGAATATACCTTAAAATTAAAAAAATCAGTTTGAAAGTATAGGTGCGCGTTATACGCCGGATTTTACGTTAGTTAAAAATAAAGTCAATGCTACCTCAATAAAATTACAAGTAGTAAGAAAATTTAATAATTGCATTGGAAAAGATAAAAAAAAAATTATTATTATAATTTTTTAAAAATTTTCAGATGTTTTAAATCCTTTTGATATTAATGTTACATGTGTGTGTGTTTGATTAAAAACTGTATTGCACATTCTTAACAAATACAAATTTAATAATATAACAAGTTTCGATAACTTCTTTCGTTCATTAGACTTATCTATAAGTGAATTACGTTAGCAGCAACGGAATATTCTATAAACGGTTTCAAGATTTACAATAAAAGAAGCAAGTAAGTAAATGTCAATATCTATTTACCTTTTTATGAAAATAAATACTTAAACAATTCATCACATTGTTTATATTGATATACTTATGATTTTATCTTGTTTACCAGAAATAAAGTTTTAAACTGAATATATAGTGTTATCCAGACTATCTTAATTTGATTACAACAAATAATAACTTCAGTAGTACAAACTCTTTAGGTATTAAACTGTAATTAACCCTTTAACTGTGGATCAAAAGTTATAAGATTTGCACCTCAGTGCAACCGTTTTTTACATAGGGGCTTGCATGCGTTGTATGGGGTGGGGGAAGAAAAGGCACAAATAAGCACATTTTTCTCTGAAATAAGCAAATCCTTCGCAAACACGGTCAAGGTGCTTTTATTGCATTCGAAAGCTTTTGGAATAATTTCATGGATAGCAGTACTCAGAAAAGATCGTACTACGTAAATACGTATATATCAAGGTCATTTTATTGCATTCCACACCTTTCGGAAAAGTTTTACTGATAGCAGCGCAAAGAAAAGAATCGCATTTTGACAGGACGTATATATAGACAGGGGGACTCAATGCATCTGTTGCGTGAGATGGATATACACGTAGGGGCAGTTAACACTAGAAGACCAAGGCAGTCAAAATGTCTGCATTGTGAAAGAATAACTAATGTGTGTAAAAAATTCGTTTAAAATTAATTTTTAATACTTTTCATATTATTTACAGTCATATAACAAGTGATTAGTAAAAATATCAACAATAATTTTTTTTTACTTCACTAGGGAAAAAATGTATTCTAAAAAAGTATAAGAAATTTTGTCATTATATACGTAATTGTTTTTCTAATAGAAATTAAAAAGCAGTCAAAATGACTTCCTTGGGTAATCTAGTGTTAAGGGGTTAAAAACATTTCATTTGGTTAACAGGGAGATGATTATTACTTCAATATTATTAAAGCACCCTACAGGAATTGTGTAATTTACATAACTCTGTTTTCAGAAATACAATTATAAATTACATTCAACGTATTAAATGCTTAGCAACAAAAAACAGATAAAATTTAAATGTATAGTAATTTTACTAAGAGTTGTTTAGAACAAATATACCCAGTTAATTTCTTTAAATTTCTTTTTCTAAGCAATACCTGAAATGCATTAATTAATTTCTTAATTATTTATATTTAGAGTGCTACTTAATGAAATAATTCATTGTTTCACATGATTTCCTGAAATTCTTTTAATTTACAATTCATGCCTTTTTCTGAACATAGATAATCTTAAGTTCTATTTCAATGAAATAAAAAAAAAGTTCGGTGTTGATAAATTTTTCTGGTGAAATGATGCAATATGTTTCTCTTTGAAGCTAAAGACACAGATAAAATTGCGTTTTCCATTACGCGAGAAAAAATGTTTTTTTTTTTAAAATTAAGTATCACTTGATGTTTTGAAGGGTTCATGATCTTAATAAATGAAAAAAATTTAAATGGGGAATCATTACATTATTGAATTTTACTTTTAATTTTCCTGCGCTTTTTCTAATCTTCCCAACTAATATAGCACTTTGCTTCAAAATGCTTTGAATTTGACGGAATTTCGCTTTGAAATATTTACCTCTTGACATACCAATTACAAATCGAAATTTATTTAAGATGATTATTTCGGATGCATTATACAAAAACAAGCATGCACATCAATGCATAAAAGCAGCAACAAAATACACGCTGAAAACAGGACAATAGCTTCATGTTTTTATTTCAAAGAGCCTTAGATTAAAAATATTATCCTGGAAGTTTATTAACACGAGTTTCTAATTTAAACATACTGATTGACTGGATTTGATGACTGATGCAATATTGTAATTTCTCACAACAAAATTTGTCGACATAGCACTTTTTCAATAACTAAAACTACAGTTAAAATCATATTTTCCATTAAATGAGTAAAAAGAGGATCATATAATGTCTTGTTAAGGCCAAGACCATAAAGAAATAAAGAAAAACCATCTCAAGAACATCGAAATATAAAATTATAATATATATATGTGTGTGTGTACGTGCGAGCGCGCGCGCGCTTGTTTTTTGTGTAAAGCAATTAAGCCTTTTTTTCATAACACAGCCATAAAATTGTAGAAAAAAAAGCTTTTACTGATGAGCTTAAGGAACCCCCAATTAAGTTGAAAGATGATGTATAAGCAAAAGCCAGGAACCTGGCGTAAAATCGATGAGGGATGATGCTTTTATTGACATTCACTGCAAGGGAAAATGAGATCATACGACGGACATGGTTACAAAAAACTAGCAGAATGCCTTTACGAGTGGTGAAATAATCTGCAAATTTGAAGAGGGTAGTAGCTAGATGACTGCTGATCAAGACAGGGTCGGGCTCTAGCACTTTCGCCTCTCCGGACAACAATAGAAAATGCAAGGAAAAAATGCATATGAAAGCAAAAAATTATAATTAAAAAAATTGTTCACATAAATACACACATTTAAAACGAATAATTCTTGCGAACAAAAAGACAGCATTACAGTATTATATATATACAAAATATATAATTCGAAATGAAGGGCATAATTACCTATTATCAATTCAAACGAGTAAAATGTAAAAGAAGGAATCACTTATTTCAGCATGTCAATTTTTTTTAAAAAGAGTCTACTGATGATGGGTAACACAAATTTATTTTACCTTATAGTAACTACTCTCAAGACTAAAATAAAACACTTCCTGTAACTCTATCTACAAAAAGCTCTTATTGCCCCTGTCTCTTTTTGGATAGTTGACACCGGACGTCGTAAGGATTAAATGAATGTCCATGCTGACCCTACTCCGAGATGGGGAAAAAGTTACTAGAGAAAGATGTGTAAACTTTTTAAATTTCACGATTGAACATATACTCACGCCTTTGACTCTTAAGTTTCAACATAAAAGAAAACTACATTAAACATACAGAGTACAAAATAAGGACGTAAGATAAAATAAAGGAAATACCGCATTCACACTCAGTAGTGTTTCAGAAAATATATCAAGTTTTTTGCAACAACACATATATATATTTCAGATTCAATTCAATTGCCGCCCTTAGAATTTGCCACCCCAGACAAGGGTCCGGTTTTTCCGGCCCTAGAGCCGCCCCTGATCAAGAATTTGGATTTGATATAATGTTGTATCTTAAGTTTGGAAAGCCTTCCAAATGGAGGTACAGCTGTAAGAAAAATAAATGACCTTAAACAGAGGAAAATAATGATAATCAATAACAGAAATATTTTTATGAAGGTCGAACGAAAAGGAAACCAGGCATTAGACAGCATTCCTTAGCAGCATCGTATCTCAACCGGACGACAAATGTCTCGAATTACTTAAGTAGACGCTGTAATAATGAATCCTCTTCTCCCACCATATTGAATACTTCTTACCATTGAATGCCTCCTAGCCCTTCCCGTTCCATTTACCTGTTGTTATGAACACAACTGAACATTTCATTAATAAAAAGTCATTTTTTATCTGAATCATTTCAATCTGACAAAGGACTCTCGGCGCTGTTTGATATGGAGAGAAGTAGGGATAAACTCTTATCCAATTTTCTAAGTCCAGGTTTTTTAACCCAGCTTTAACCCTTTATAACTCATACAATTTTAGAGGTACATATAAAAATCTTTTTAATTTTTAAACTAGTAATAGTAATTCTTCCTTTAAGTATTTTATTTTAAACGTGAGAAATTCGAAAGTGTATTAAAATACACAGTACCCGACAAATCTCAAATATACCGAAAAAAATGTTTTTTTCATTTTCTTGTGGCCCATATCATTGTGCAGCTTGCCACCCAATTTTAGATCTGATAACAAATTAGTTTTCAGATATTTGAAGTTTTCTGAGCTTAGGTTTTGGTTTCAGTTTTATTTCAAAGCATTTTTCCACTCTTAAATTGAAGTTATTAAAATTATTTTGAGTACCATGAACTCTTTCAGAGTGAAATGGTTATTAACCCCGATTTTCACTTCTGAAATCATTTATGCCTGATTATGGTTTGAGATTTTTGAGTTCTCATAGTTACTTAATTCCAAGGTCAATCGGCCGCGGTAGCCGAGTGGTATAGGTATCGGACCGTGGCTTGCTTTGTCACGGGTTCGAATCCTGTACCACTAAAGACCCGCCGTGTAGGGCAGCGATGCACGTAAAATCTGTCGAGAGCTGAAACGTCCTCCCGTTGGTGTGGTGTGGTAGTTAGGAGAGGGGGGTGCCAGCTCAGGTGTCGTCCACGTCACTTGACCATGGTTCAAAATTACGTGGTCCGTCGCCAAAAGCCCTCGTGTAGCTGAACAGTGCGACGTTAATATTCAATCACTCACTCCAAGGTCAATCTTTGTTTTAAAAAATAGTTTATGTAACTTAGGAGCTTTATTAATAATTATATCATGTTGAGAAAATGCAATGGCCAAAACGTTTTTAGGTTGCTATGAGAAACAATATTTAGAAGAGATGGAATACTTAAGTAAATGGAATACTTAATACAGAAAATGACAAATCTAAAAACGCTCTCAGTTGATATTGTAATTAGACTTCCGCGCGAATACAAGTATTCTGAATATAGGTATTCTGATAAAATTGAATATTTACATCATGTACCAAACGCTATTATATTAAACATACTGTAGTACTTAGTAGCATTTTAAAATCGTGTAACAAATACTCAAAACTTGCTAAACTGCCCCAATTTAAAACCGAAAAAATATTAAATTATATGTAAAAACCTGGAGAATTTCAGCTTAAGTTAGTAGCATAATTATTGTATACATAAATGCTTTGTGTTTCAAAGCTTTTGTGAAAATATTAGGTTAAGATTAAGCTGAGGTGAATAGCCTGTCGTCGTCAAAACTGCTATCAATATTAAGCAAAAATGTATTTTGAATAACGAAAAAAATGTTTTCAGTTATATTTAATTAAAGTAGTGTTTAAGGTAGAAAATATATTGGGAAATATATATATATATTAAAAAATTAGAGCTTTACGAGCACTATAAGTTTTTGCTTTATGCCTTTACAAACTTTAAATGCGTTTTTTTAGAATTTTAACTTTGAAGATGTAAGTGTTTTCTAAACACTAAGGCTTTATTTTCTGTTCTGGATAGAATCTTGAAATTTTTTGTATGTACTCCCATATGTATGCTTTATAAAAGTTAAGATGGATTTAGATCTGAGAGAGATTTCTAATTATTTTTTAAAAAAATTGCTAAATTTAATATTTTTAAAAATTTTGTGTTTTTTCACAGGTTTAGCTAGGAAAATAATTATTACAAATCAAAAAGGGAACAGATTTTCAAATGCATTCTAACTTTTGTTTAAAATTATTCAAGAAACATAATCAATTAAAATGTTTAAAAAAATTTAAAAACTGAGCATTTTATAAAAAAGGATTTGAAAAAACTTCCAAAATTCCCAATTTTTTAAAATTGTAAAATAATTGTTGATCAAGCTGACTTTTTACTTACAGAATTAGCTTAATAATATAATCTAAATATAAAACAAATTATTTTTTTTGTTACCGGTTCCATTTTTTTTTTTTGAAAAAGTGTATTGTGTAGTCTTAAAGTTACTTAAACTCTAATGATTGGAGATAAAGGTTCGACACAATCAAGTGCTCTTATTTAACTCAGTACCAGCACCAGCACTTTCATCCCACGAATATTAGAAAAGTTGCCTTAGAGTGTTTGTATGGCAGAAGTATTATTAGGAGCAAACGAATTGAGCTCTCCACATATTCGACAGAAATTCACTTATCTGAGATCGTTAATGTAAAGAAGTTATCCTCCATGTTTGATTATTCCGAGGTGCCATTGATCAAGATTTTACTTTTATGAGTAAAAGTGTACAATCATATGTGCCATACTGTTCGAGAATTTTAGAAAATGAAGATATCTGCATAATACATTGACCAGCAGGCTCCCCTGATTTAAATTTTATTGAACATGTGTAGGATGCTTTGAAGAGGAATGTAGCAGAGCAGTATAATTTTCTGAAGATCCCCTAAAAGCTTTTTCAGAAACGGATGATTATCTCAAGCTGAGAAACGGGATGATTTATCTCAAGAATAATTGGATAATCAGGTACTGAGTATCAAAAAGTGTCGACGTTATTATTACAGTTAGAGGAATTAATATGCCTTATTAAGGGACGTTTTTTAGGGGAGAGGGTCTTAGTTATATAAGTTTTGCACCAATGTCATTCTCTTAATAAAGCCGTTTTCTGTCATGTTCTTTACCATATACATCCTATTTATTTATTTATTTTTACCATTCTGATCTTGCTGTTTAAACACTGCAACTTTGCCTTTGCAAATATATATATTCTATATATGTATACCTATATTGCAAAGGCAAAGTTGCAGTGTTTAAACAGCAAGATAATAATGGTAAAAATAAATAAATAGGATGTATTCTTTAGCACTGCAGGTTCTAGAACTTCTACATTTTTATTTATTATACTATGTATATATATGTATGTATATTAATACTAAAAACCCCGATTAATAAAGCATAAAAATAAATGAATGAATACCTGTAATGTGTGAGCAAGGTCATAATTCTATCTGTTTAGTGTACAATTATTCAGGTTTGAATGAAATTGCGTCAATAAATTATTCTATTTTATCATTTCCCTTTTATTAAGATTTATTTTAACCTTCACAGAGAATTTAAGTTATTATTTTTGTATTTCTTTCAACATTTAAATAAAACTTCGAAGAGTCTACTGCATTGTATGAAACATATTGGCCTTTACGCTTTTTAATAAGCGTTTCTTATCAATTAATCTACTTGATTTGTTTTTAAAGATAATATTAACGTCAGCCATTTTGAAAATTGGGCCCACGAGATTTAACGTATGAAAAACAAAGATGCAAGCCCTGCATCTGTTTGGGTAGTACATTCCGTAACGGAGACAAACGAAAGGTGTAGAAATCTGGTATGTATCTTAACATGTTGATGTTGTCTGCTTTCCTGAGTTGGAGTTCTATTTCCGTCGACTATGATGATATGAAGCTTCCGTCCCCAACTCAACTTCCGGCCATAAAGACAAGAGGACAGAATGACATCCTTCCCATTTTTGTTTTCTGTCATTTCATTGATCTTCACCGCACGCTCGTCCCAACAGAAGATTCTCATCCCTTGTTTTGCAAACAAAGAAGCAACTCTTTACAGAGACGGGCAGTTGCAAAAAGAACTGGTCTCAAAGAGCGTTTTATAAAAAAGGTGTAGATTGTTTTTGTTTTGTTTTTTCAGGAATCAAGGCTAAGGAAATGGTGTTTCTTTTTCAAACGAAACATATGTGCATGCATATGTTTTGTTCAAAGATTTGTATGAGTTATTTTGTCCGGTAATGATGCTAGAAAACCACTAATGCTCGCAAATTATCGGAAGAGGTTTCCATTTGATTTTTATAAATCAGTTTTCAACATGATTTTTTTTACAATAATCCAAAATATATACGTTATCTTTATGTTTTTCACCATTATTCATGCTTATTATATGCAAGGTTAAGACTGTAATTATTTCCAAAAATCACAAAATTAATCGAAGACATTAATAATCATGCAAACATACATGCGTGTGTTTTATTTAAATATTTTAAACGCATTTTTGCCCCGGTAAAGGTATTAGAAAACCAATACGTGTCGCAAAATTATTGGAAAGGGTTCCTAACTCTATTTGACTTTTATAAAACCATTTTCAGCATGATTTTTATTTTACAATAAACAAAAAAAATATACACATTATCTTTATGTTTTTTTTTTCATTATTGCTGCTTGTTACAATAAAGTTTACAATTGTAATTATTGAGGAAAATCTCAAAATTAATCGAAGGCATTATTTAACGTATAAAAAAATTACTTCCTTTACTATTGAAGGAGCGTTAGTTTCCAAAACTTACTTATATGGATTATATCAATTGATTGTTTATTAAAGTTGTATTACAAAACTACGCAATGGCTTTTAGCGACGAGCCTCATAATTTTGAGGCATGGTCTATTTACTAGAACGACACCTGATGTGTATGCCATTCTTTAAACTTCCACCTTCAGAAGCACCAGGACTGAAACAGTAGGCCACGAGCTATGAATGGGGGCTTTACAAACCAATTTGTAAAGATGTAAGAAATGATGAGATTTGTATGAAATACATTCATAGAACAATACCTATTGATAGAACAAAATTCCTATTAGTAGTTGACAACAATCGATTTAATTTCTTCATACGGTTCTTCAGCTGAATTACGCAAGTTCTACATAAATGTATGTCTTTATATTCGCTCTAGCTACCACCAACCAAATATATATTTTTTTAATCTTCAAGATAATTTTAAAACAAAAATCTAAATTTGATAAACCTAAATTTTTTTTTTGTAAATTTTGCTATTTCTATATCTTAGACAATACATTAGTTAAGTTAAATATATAATTTTCAATTAGAAATAAACTCAGGTTTTGACATCATACATCATGAGAAATATTACAATTAATTCAGGTATATATCATTGTTTTGATGGCAAAACAAAAACAGCACTTTTTTCTTCTAATCTGATATTGTTTCTTTTAAAGAGATAAAATTATTTTAGAATTTTCTTTCTTAAATAGTTTTTTCTGGATGTTTTGGCTGACATTCAATTGAATAAAAACATCAATTGATATTCAAATCCCTCTTTTTTCTTGAACTTGATTATGTTGCACTTTCTTTTATTTAATAGAAACATTATTTTTGTATTAGTTCCACTGCATTTTTTTGTACATGTGTTAAGAAATATACTTAATGGAAATCCTTATGAACACAAGTTCATCAACACGAGTGAAGTTTTCCGAAACAGAGAAATTTCTTGATTATGTTGAGAAATCCTTAGAGTTAAAAAGCTCTTTTTAATAATAATAATTATAATTTTATAAATAATAAATTATTTATATTTTAAAAATAAATTTATTTTTATTAATTATTATTAGTTTAAACATAATTATTTATTGTTATTAAAACAGAATTTTAGAAAAAGTATGCGTAATCTTAGGTAGAGAGAGAGAGAGTAAATACTGCCGTTTAAGTAACTGAAGACTTCATTCTCAACTTTAAAATATTTATAAGAGATAAATACAATTGTATATAGTTTTAGAGAAAAATTATTAAAGAATTATTTAAACTAGGAGGATACAATACTTAAGCCTACTCTAGTTCAGAAAGCTTAGGTACAATCAACAACGAGAAAAATACCTTAATTGAATTATTATGGAGCTTAATAATTTTTCATAGTTTTAGAATTTTAGAAAGAAACTGGAATATGGAAAAGGAAAGGATAGAAGGAAAAATAAGGTATTTAATAAAACGTTTTCTGTCTCTTTTTTTTTCACGGTAAAAATTCTACAGAAAATTCTATGGAGTTAGGGTATTACGAAATTCATCATAGTTTATTTATCAAATGTAGTTAATTTCTCATTAAGAACACGTTACGATCCAATTGACAAAACATCGGCCAAAAATACACATAAATGTTTTTAGCTAAAATTATTTTTTATACATAATTTTCTATAATATCATAAAATCTTAAAGCTCTAAATTTAAAAAATTCCAAGGTTATGATAACCTTTATGTTCATTTTTATTTACGCACAAATGGCAAATAAAAACTTTAATCGGATTTATCTCTAAAAGAAAAAAAAAGGAGCCAATTTATCTTATTTAAAATGTTAAGACATTTTTTCTATTGTGCTTAAGGCTTTGAAACTTTTTATACTACACGTAACAAAAGTGGATATGCATTTTTAAATCAAGACACAACTTTTTTTTTTTTAAAAAAAATAGTTGAATTTAAAATTTGGTTATATTTTTAAGGAATTTACAATAGGTATTCTTAAAAAAAATAGAGTGTTTGAATGTCAATCACGTAAATAGAAAAACTTTACCAAATTTTGTTATATATAGTTTGATGTACTTATAATTCAAATTTCATGCGAGTACATCAATTATTGTAGGAGTAGCATTTTAAAATCCCTTCATAAATTCTTAAATTTTTCCGTAAACAATTAAATGATTAGCTTTTTGTAGTAATTTGAGTGCAAAAACTGTTCTATGTAATACATCTACATAGGATACTAGCAAAAAAAAAAGGGTAACAATCATTAAATCTAAGAGTTTTTTTTTAACTCGTACCATGTCTCATAAAGTAACATTCTATAGCATTCAAAACCAAATAATATTTATGTTTAGAATACAGAAGCATTAAAAAATTTAGTACTCTCTTTTTCTAGAATCTTTCTTATTTATTTTATCGAACTCTCACTATTTCTAAATCCTTCCGCCTAGAAAAGATGTTTTAAGAATCGTACTCAAGAACTCTGTGAGATGGACGCTCAAACAGGAATTAATTTTATGAGAAAGAAGCTTTGGATCAAAGCCAAGATGTTCACTCGGAACGATAATTACATCCAAACTCGTATCAATTCCTCATTCCTACTCTTCGTATCGTTAAATATTTATAAAAATGGGATGCATTAATGCAACTGTAATTTTAAGTATTAGAAGAAATTATACTAAATGTAGTTTATTATATAGAATTGTCCCTAAAAAGTGTTGGTGATTTTTAAATGAAATTTCAAATATTGTGGATTAAACAGTTTATTCTAGTTGAAAAAATCTGTCAATATATATTAATAGTTATGAAAATGCAATACATGAACAAGTAAAAAGAATATAAAAAAATATTTCTAAACAGTAAACCATATGAGAGACTTGCACCTCTCTCTCGGGCACCTATATGTGTGTGGGGGGAAGAAACACTCAACATGATTTAATTCATCTATCTATTGACCACACAAAGAACAGACGCAATTTCAACTAAGAATAGAAATAGAATGTCTCTCAATTTTAACCGTGAAAGTGAAACAACGACGGCAAAACACGAACGATTAGGAGACTATCAAACTTGATCTTTACCTTAATAAAGGATCTAACCGATCATCCGATTTAATATAATATCAAATCAATCTTAATGAACCATCGTAACTTTAAGGTTTCATCCTAATAAGAATCAAATCACTATAATTATAATATATCTTCAGTAGCAATCTCACCTGACTCGAGTATATTTTCTCTCCTACTCTCTCTCAAGCTAGAAGATCTCAACTATATATATAGTAAGTTAATTTAAATATCACGATTCTCTTCTTCTGAAGGGTTGGTTGTGAATAACGCTAATTGATAGCCCAAAGATTTCCCAAGATGATTAATTGAAGAAACGTGTATAGATCCGTCACCACCGGAATATAATTTTTCAATTATGAACTATTAAAAGTGTTATGTATAATAGCAAAAATTTTTTAGCAATAATATACAGTTTTTTAAATACAATTATAGTCACATTTTACATTGAAAAACTTCATCAAAAGTAAAATTATTGTATTAAATAAAAAAATACAATGCACTCTAGCTCTCAATATTAAACACCTCATAACCACATCCCTCTCAATCTATATCAGTATTTAATATATTTATTATTAATTTTATGTCATATGATCTCATTATAATATTTTGGAACTGCTTTAATGTTTAGGAGATATGGGCCAGAGTGAACCCAAAATCTTGCCCTCATTATAAAAAAAGCCATTACAAAATAATCAATTAATTTAACAGTGTAACTTTTGTATCTTTGGACAGGCCAGTTTTAGTAGGGTTTTTTATACAGTATAAGGTGCGAATGCTTTTTCAAAAGTAACATACGGGGAATATTTGCAACATTTGTAGGAAGATATTATTTTTTTTCCGAAAAGAAAACAATGTGTGTTTTGGTTTTACGAAACGAAATAGCCCATTAATGTTCAAGTAAATTTCAACTTTGTTATGGAAGCAAACTTCCTAGTGAAAAATCAATAAAGTGATAATAAAAAATGTTTTAAGAAATAGGCAGCGTTAAGAATCTTCTTAAAAGGGACAGACCTAGAGAGAGTCAAGCAACTGTTGAACACATTCACCAATCGTTTCGATGGAGTCCTCAATCAACTTTTGAAGCATCACATGAATTTAAAGCATTACAAATAAGTTTGGTAAGAGTTCTTCATAAATTGCTTAGGTTCCATTCTTGTAAATTGCGAGACGTGGTAAAAAACACTTGTAGGGAGCTGGAATACCCCTTACATTCTCCGAGTTACTAAGAGACACGATGAAATTTTATATGTAAACAATCATTACATGTAATTTGAGTAAACAATCTTATAAAAGATACATTATAATACTTACAATATATCGAATGAAACATACACTCAAGAGCCAAAACATTATGACCACCTGTCAATAACGAGTTGGCTTACCTTTGGTGTACAGCAAAGCTTCAATCCGCCTTAGCATGGATGCCACAAGTCCTTGGTAGATGGCCGGAGACAGATTGTACCAGATATTTAAGCAACGGTCACACAAATCCGAGATATTGCGAATAGGTGGTCTTTGAACTCGGAGTTGCCGTCCCATGACATCCCAAATGTATTCTATCGGATTGATATCCGATGAATTAGGTGGCCAGGACATTAACTGGAATTCAGCATCATGTTCCTGGAACCACTCCAACACAATGTTAGACTTTTGACACGGGGGCGTTGTCCAGTTGGAACATTCCATTTCCAGCTGGAAAAACATAGGCCATGTAAGGGTGCAACTGGTCCGCAATCATTTTCAGATACCCTGTAGTATGCATTGTCTGCTCTACCACAACCACGGGTCCCAGAGTCGCCCAAGAGAACATCCCCCAAAGCATAATACGGCCACTACCGGCCTGTGTATGACCTACTGCACATTGAGGGAGCAACTGTTCTAGACAACGGCGTATCCTGACACGGACATCGGCGTGATGAATGACAAACCGTAATTCATCTGACCAGGCAACTCTCTTCCACTAATCTATGGACCAGTCACGATGTTCCCGGGTCAAGCGCAGGCGCAGTTGGCGATGACGCTTGGTCAGCAAAGGCACACGAGTGGGACGTTTGCTGTGTAGCTCCGTATCCAACAGTGTCCACTGAACAGTGTGCTCCGATACTATTCTACTTGGCCCTGAATTGTATTGGGCTGTCAGCTGAGCCACTGTCTGCCTCCGGTTTTACTCCGCCATTCAAGACAGTCTCCGACGACCTTTTTCTTTGATAGCGTGTGGACGCCCAACACCATGTCGTCTACTGCTGGTTTCACCGTCATTCATCCACTTTGCATAAGTACTAACAACTGTAGATCGCGAACAACCCACGAGTCGTGCAGTTTCGGAAATACTTGTTTCGAGCCTTCGTTTCATTACAATATGCCCTCTATCAAAGTCGCTTAGATCAGAAGTAAGTGAAATAATGATTCTTCAGACTGTCCAGCAGCAGTTAAATACCACTTCCACCTGATCACGTGCCTTCCACGTCATCCAGGAGAGTTAATTGCAAAATGTAAGGGTGGTCATAATGTTTTGGCTCTTGAGTGTATGTCTAATTGTAATAGTTTGAGCACAGAAAATATTTCCAATCAGGACAAGGCTTTTTGGTTCATCCTATATGTGTGCGTATACAAATAATAAATTACACACGCACATACACACACACACACATATATATATATATATATACGGTGTCCCCGAATGCAGTGTACAAATTAGAGAGGAGGTAGAGAATATCTTGAGGGGGCCATAATTACATTGGAAAGCATGGGCGAAAATGTATCCCTAACGAGTTAAAGAGACACAATAGAGAATATAGTATAGAATGCTTTATTACAAAAAAGAACAATAATAAATTAAATGTAAAGCAATAAAGCATCAAAGAGAGGTATTTGAAATTGCTGCCATTGGCATGTATGCACGCACGATACCGATGTGGCATAGATTAAGAGACATGTTCGAAAAATACCGGGTGTTTCACGAGTCGTAGCTCCAGTGATGGATATTCGGGCAAACATTTCCATTTCAGAATTGACGGGCGTGTCGTCAGTCATGGTTCTGAAAGATCTATGTTCCGCCAGGTTCTGATGCTCCTGAGCGAACATTTGAGGATTCGGTTGCCTCCTAGTTGAATGTCTTTCCCCATGTAACCAAAAAGCAGCACGTCCCTTTCCATTGGCTAGGCCGTAGATGGATATCCGCCAACTCGGCGTTCATAATGCGATTCATGTTCATCGCACACAGTCCGTGTCTGAAATGAGGAAACCACATGTGCCGACCTTCAGAGCTCACGTACAGAGCTCCCTATCGCTTTCCTATGTAATTATGGCTCTTTACAATGCTCTCTACCTCCCCTCCAAGTTTGTACACGGCATTCGGGGACCCCCTGTATATACAGCCGGACTCTTATTTAACGAATTCATTGGGAATGAACATTTAATTCATTAATTTGGGGTTATTCGTAAAATACATATTTTACCGCATACCTTCTACAAATTTTATAATAAGCAACTACACAAAAAATATCTATAATTAGAAATTATACACTTTGTAATCCAGAAGTTAAAAATATTATTAGCGAGTTATTTTATGCTCCGTTTCTTGGAAATTTTAAAATAATAACTAATAGATGTTTTACATTATTTTCGATTCCTGACTCGAAAGAGTTATTTTTCGATTTTATGCAGGAAAGAAAATACCGCGTTATTTGCATTCCTCTGCACGAGGCAAGTTTTTACAATTCCCAAACAAAGTGCGTTAGAAAATACAACAATTTTGATCAGAGCTGCATTATCGATTTCTGCATCAAAATCGCTGCGCATTGGTTTCTGACAGTCTGTCATATGTTTCAAAAATTTAAAAAAACAAAATTTTCTGCAAAACTGTACGTATAATAAGCCTCATTTCTCTCTAAAGAGAGAGAAAATGGTAAAACCTCTTAAACTATCCCCTGCATCTTAAAGTGGGATGAGATAAACGAATTTCCTGTCTTATTCAAAACTCACGCGATAAGTTTCCCTCATGACTCATTTACACATGTAAAGTCTAATACCCTTCACTGTCGAAATTTACCACGCATGTCATTCGGTAAGAAATCCAAATTTTCTAATCAAACCTAATAAAAAAAATTTCGGTTGTTGAAATAATTCGTTAATTCAGAGTTTATTATTCGTTAATTCATGATTTCTTATTTATTAAATAGGGTTTTCCCTTTCGTTTTAATCGCGTAAAAAATTGTGTTCAATCAAGAAATTTTCTGAATAGAAGTTCGTTAAACCGGGGTCCCCGACTGTATATATTATATATAATTTCCTTATTCTTTCTTGCAGTATAACAGAAATATTATTTTTCCTTATTCTTTTCCGGTATGTGTGTGTGTGTATTTCCTTAAAATCCCTATTGGAATAAAAATTAGCTTAAATGTGATATAAATCTCTCCAGTACGATCAAAAACATGAAAATAGCTTTCGTAGTTTTATCTAAACCACAATTTTTTTTGACAGTCTAAACCAGAATATCTGAAATGTATCTTCGTCGCCTATCTTTTTCTTAGCATAACACGAACGAATTAATCAAACCTCTGACATTTGACATATTGGATGATGACAGAATGTCTCAACAAGCGAGTATTCCGTTTGTTTTTTCTAGCATAGCTCGACTGATCTCACTATAAATGACAGTAATAAACGTATTCAGGGAATTTTGAGGGGAAAGAGAAAAATTTGAAAATAAAAACAAAGCTGCGTTTATATAAACATAGCAATTTCCGTATTTCAAAATTCTCCGACAACATCGGAATGAACTGATGTCTACTTATTTTTCACGTTCTTCCGAAAAATTTGACATTCGACAAAATCGTTGCTTGACAAACGTAACAAGACAAGATGTCATATTTACCGTTCGTTCTTTTCTGTTTGATCTGGAATATTTGAGACACCATTGAGTGTTGGAAATATTTCTGAATATTTGCCGTCTTCTGTGTTAGCATATGACTACGGAACATGAAAGCTAACACGAAATAAATTTGGACCCGTATAAAATGTACAGTTTTCGCTTAGATTGTATGCACAACTCATATTAATTTACCGTTAGGTAATGTATAGAATCTCTGCATAACGAATCGGTGTATATTAAACTTTAAAATAATCCCTGTGTTTTATTGAGATACTAAAAATTACATTTTTATTGGTACTCATATATAACTTTTTTATTTTTTATTTTAAATTTTTTTAATATTCACATTGTTTTAAGAAAAGTAAATAACAGTATACTCCATTTTAAAGACTGAGTTTATTAAAAAATACTAAGTAGTACAAAACTAACTCTTAAACTCAGTGGCACAAATGTCCATAAGGGACAAGGCCCACTTTGCTTATCTTAGGTTTCCTGACTTTCCTCGAACAGTGAAATGTATGAGCAGATGTTCCAGTCAGGTGGTCAGTCTGAAGCGAAACCACCAGTGTTTAGTTCCCAAGTAAGCTTGGTATTCATTTATCGACACTCTGAAAGGATGAGAGGGTGAGTCGATCTTGCCCCGGGGTTTGAACTCCGGACCTGCGGCGTGCAAGCGCAATACGCTGCTACTCATCCAATGGGGTTAAGTAGTACAAAATGGTAGTCATCATATCCTGCGACTTATTATTTCGCATTTCTCTCACCTGAAATACATTATAATCAAGTATATTTTTACATACCTGAATATTTATGGATTAAATGACTTTTTACTTTCTTGAACTATGACAAAATTCCGCAGGTTTGTCAAAAAATATTACTAATAAAACAAATCACATTGCTATATCGCCAATACTTACAGTGGATTTTTTCCTAATTTTGGATTTTGATTTAGCACATTTAGTAACAATTATATTAAGATCACCCTATAAAGCCATACGAGGGTTATTGGCGATGAACCTTACATTTTTGAACCATGGTCAAGTGGCGACATTTGAACTGACACAATCTCCTCTCGATAATTCCGCACCACTTTAAGAAGACTTTTAGCCTTGACAGTTTTTACCATGCATCATGATTTTTACACGACTGGTCTTCAAAGAGGGCAGGATACGAATTCACGATTCAACATCCCCGATCACGAGTTCGCGACCATGACTACTCGACTAACGGGGTCACTAAAAAGAAGTCCGAACTTATCATTTAGAAAATATTTGATCCCCAAAACTCAATTTGTACCTAAAATATTAGTGTATTACAAATAAGAAAACACTCGTTTTTCCCTTAGAAATATTATTTTGAATTTTAAAACATACATCTTTATAAACAGTAAAATATTTTAATACAAACTATGTTTTAGAGTTTGTTTTTCAATTCCTACTATTAGTTCCCTCTCTCCCCATATATATATATATATAAAATTCGTTTTTCGATCGTTAATAAAATACTTTCTATTCATCCATTCAAGCTCAAATAACTTTATTTAACTTGTGTTGGATGACACATGATGTTAATACAGTTTTTTCAAATATTAATTCATTAATTAAATTTTATTTTTTTTAAATTTTAAATTTATTTTGCGTTACTTCCGTCGTAGCTACAATTAGCTGCAACAAACAGTGCCAGTACGTTTTTCTAACGAAGCAGGAATTGACATTAAAACATATATATATATATATATATATATATATATATATATATATATAACTTTTTATTATATCTTAACACTTTTTAGAGTATATGAATCACTTTAAACAAAAATTGCATTTTTGTTTTCTGTCATTTTTGAAATAGTGCATATTTTTGGTTTTCCAACATATTTATGAGAACTTCGTATGAGATAAACAATGGAAACATGAAAGACCTTTTTTTAATTTAAAAGCTAACAATTGTAAGTAAGAACTTAAATAATCCAATAAATATCCTTTGGACTTCCTGAAATGTACAAAATAAGAATTTCATCTAGGATATGCATTATTCATATTTGTTTGTTAGAATGAATAAACGAATAAATAAATCATAAATATGTGCAACTAACCGTTACTTATTCACTTCGCTAGGTTTTTCATGATGTTGCATAAATATATATTGTTTATATATAAATATAAAATACTAATATATAAGACCTAGCACTAGGCGTTAGATTGTACTGAAAAACATTATCTTAACTCTCCCCTTTTTATTAAAAAAATATGACTTCTAAATAATAATTTTTAAAAATGAAGCAGAATTATCATTAATGCTCTTGTTATCCCTTCCTACATAGTAGATTTCCACAAAACTCATTTATAGTGAATCTCTCTTTTACAAAATAAATATGCTTTCCAAATTTCAAGTCTATATGTAATTGTTCAAAAACGGAATTTTTTTTTCAACCAATAAGCTCCAGAAACCGCTTTGAGAGACAATTTCCGTAAGACCTGTTCTTAGCGGATTTCAATTCAACACGGGGGAAAAATATGCATACCAAGTTTTATTATTGTAGGTATTGTAGTAAGATAAAAAGGAATTTTTTATATCAATACTTTCCAGTAAGTCCTCTCTCCCCCATTTCAGATTTCCAAAAAATCCGTTCTTATCGGATATCTATTCTACAAAAGAAACACGTTTAACAAATTTCAAGTACGTGAGTCTGACAGATCAAAAACAGGAATTTTTATATATAACGCCCAGTTCCTCGCACCTCCCCCCCCACACTCTTAGGGTCGATTTTCTCAAAACCAATTCTTAGTGGAGCTCTACTCAATGAAAGGAATACACCTGACACATTTAAAGTCTGTAGGTCTAATAATTCCAAAACAAGAATATTTACTTGTATAATTAACACCTCGAAACTTCCCCTTGGGGGTGAATTTTCTCAAAACCTCTTTTGTAGTGAATCTCTACTCCTTGAAATTAATATGTCTACCAAATTTCAGGTCTGTAAGTCTTATAAATCCGAAAACGGGAATATTTATCTATGACGCCCCTTAAACTCTCGCCACCCCCTTGAGATCGATTTTCATAGAACTCATTCTTAATTGAATTCTACTCCATGAAAGGAACATGAATACGAAATTTCAAGTCTGTAGGTTTAATAAATTCGCAAATGGAATATTTATCTGTAACACCTTTTAACCCCTCGCAACCCGCCTTCAGGGTCAATTTTCGCTAAATTCCTTTCATAACGGATCTATATTCTTTGAAAGTAATTTACCTCCCAAATTTTAAACATGTAGATCTAACAGTTTCAAAACGGGAATTTTTTTCTATAACGCCCCTAAAGCCCTAGCAACATCCCTTAAGTTTTGATTTTTGTGAAACCCCTTTTGTAGCGAATCTACTCTATGAAATGAACGTGTTTACCAAGTTTCAAGTTTGTAGGTCTAATAGTTCAAAAAAGGGTATATTTATCTATAACGCCCATTTATATCTATCTATCTATCTAACTATATATATATATATATATATATATATACATACACTGGTGTCCAAAAGTTAAGCATAAATCGTAAAATGCGAAAAAAAGGGAGTAAATATTCGTAAACTTTTTCCAAATTTCTTGCGGATATTAAATGGGTGAAGAAGAAACATTGGGTTTATGCAAAACTTTTCAGTCAATTACGTCCTGCGCGAAATACCGGCCCATGTCGGAACGCGGAGAAACCGATTCACGCAGCATGGGCAGTTCAGACAAGCTTCGTGCAACTGCTGTGCGAAGGAACGTTGTTAACCATCAAACAAGGTGAATGATGGCACAAAGACGCCAATTGGACATGTTTACGAAAGGAAGAATCGTTGGAATGCTGGAATCCTCACGATCACAAACCAAAATGTATCGAATTCTGAATGTGGACCAGTCTGTGATCTCAAGACTGTGGCAGAGGTTTCAAAGAACGGGAGATGTTACCCGACAACCAGTATCGGGTCGACCAAAAGTCACAACCCCTCGCCAAGACCGATATCTGGTAATAAGTGCGCGACATTAGAGGGGCAGTACTGCCAGAGTACTGGGTTCGGTGCTCACAATCGCCACAGGAATACGAATTTCGAGACAAACTGTTTACAGGAGACTAAATCATGCTGGCCTGTATGCCAGAAGACCAGCAGTTTGCATTCCCCTCACGTCTGCGCATAAACGCGTTCGTTTGAACTGGAGTTTGAAACATCAACATTGGAGTGTGGGAGAGTGGGCCAATGTGATGTTCGGTGACGAGTCCCGGTTTAGTCTGAGTAGTGATTCTCGGCAGGTAACGATATGGAGAGAACGTGGAACACGTTTTGAACCAAAAAACATAACGGAAAGACATCATTTTTCATCAAGAGGAGTAATGGTATGGGCAGGCATCATGATGGAGGGCCACACAGACCTCCATTTCTTTGACACGGGGTCTGTGACTGCTCAAAGATACAGAGACGAAGTTCTTGAGCCTTATATTCACTTGTTTCGAGGTGCTGTTGGTCCTGACTTCATATTCATGGATGATAATGCGCCATGTCACCAAGCGGTGCTGATTGATGACTTCCTTGAAACGGAAAACATCCAGTGCATGTCATGGCCTGCAAACTCCCCTGATTTAAATCCTATCGAGCATGTATGGTATATGCTCGGGAGACAAATTGCAGCCCTTTGACACTCACCAAGCTCCGTTACAGAACTGAAGAGAGCTCTCCAAGCAGCATGGAACCGTTTGAACCCACAACTCATTCATCTTCTCATAGCAAGTATGGTAAATCCCTGTGCAGTGTGCCTGGCTGTCTTCACTATTATGTAACTATGATGTTACATGAATTGAGCCCATTCTTTCAGTAAAAAGCCTTTTAATAGCACAACCCTTAACTTTTGAAAATATTTAGATTAATAATAAATGAGCTTGTATATACTGTATTACATAGTGTGTATTGTAACCTTATGATTTCATTAAAAGAACTTTAATAGTTTAACCCTTAAATTTGTGAAGTCCTATAAAGTTCAAATAAAGCAAAAATAACATTAAATTATTAAAATTTTACTGTAACTATTTTTATTGCAATATGGGTGTTAATTTTGTCTCGAGAGCTGAAAATAGAAACAATTTTGGACTAGATATAATTCTTTGAGGTTACAATGAAATAATTCGATTCTTTTGCACATTTTTTTATAAAGAAATAAGGTTTCCAAATAATATAAAATTCTTAAAGTATAATCATATTTTAAAAACTATAAGCACATGAAAATAAGAAATATTTTTGCAAGAAATGTGAAATAAGTTTCACGTTGTGCATGATGTTTTCTAAAATGGAAGCTCTAATTACTAGCAGTAAGTTGATTTATAAAGTTAAATATATATCCTTATTACATTGTAGCATTTTTATATAAATAGAATAATAAATAATATTTTTAAAAATAAACAAATACAATTTTTAAAATCAATTTTATTTGTTTTAATTTTTTAAAACGGAATATTTTTTAAATTTTGCAAATAAAAAAATATTCTATTCTAAAGGTATATAGGGTTTAAAGAGTATGATATATTCTACAATTCGCTAAAATTTTATTCATTAGAGGCAACTATTTTAGAAAATATCATATGTCCAACGTAAAACTTATTGGATATTTCTTACAGAAAAGTTTCTTATTTTAATGTGTTTACAATTTTTAAAAATATGAATATATTTTAAGCATTTTACACTTTTTTGAGACCTTATTCTCTTATAAAAATGTGTAAAATAATCGAATTATTTACTTTTAGCATAAAAAATTTATATCTATTAGTATATTGTTTGTATTTTAAGCTCTCGAGATAAAATTGATACCTCTTAATAATACGTTGAACCGTCACATAACATTTTACTCAAGAGTTTTTTTCCGTAAAAATTAATAATTATATGTTATATCGAATGTAATAAATTACACACTCTACTGTTACAAAAATATAACATATATCTAATTAACCATTCATCATTAATATAATGAGTTCTATCAAGTACTTTAACTGACCTTTGTACCATGAATGGAAACGGAATAGCAAATGATACGAAGGTATTAAGGGAATGGAAATCTGTTCTGAATATTGCAGCTAGTTTATTAATTTCCGAAATGTAATTTAGAAAATCGGTGAGATCAGAAGGAAATGTTTAAATGGATGTATTCCGCTGGGAAATGCTGATGAGATACAAGGCAAGTACTTCGATACCGACTTAACATAATCGAAATGAGTAATCGCCAGTGAAAGCAAAGATTGAGAACTGAGAACATTGTCCCTAATCTAATGTGACGTATGTCTCATTTATTAACGGAGAGTCAAGGAATTATCGCTTCTAATTAATTAAGAACCATAACGAGAATAATTAAAATTCACTTTAGCAACTCTGTAATGACTAGCATTAATTCATTATTAATTAAAATTTGGATATTAATTTAATCCACGTTTAGTTAAATGCAATTATAATGAATTATATTTCCGCTGTGTTCCATATAGTGGCATTTAATTGTGTAATGCTTTCTGATCAGAGACTTGGCAAAAATTAAATCATTTAAAAGCCCTAAGACTTTACTTTGAAATAAATTAATTTTTCTGATAAATAATATAGACAGGTTATTTTGCTGTAATTGGAATTTCTGAATCTATACACACTGATACACATATCACTATTAAAAGATGACACAAATAGAAACGTGAAAAAGATTTAGGTCGATTTTTATAACGTCAAATTAATTTCATGCGGTGTTTGATTAGCCACCAAAAGGTTATTAATTTAGCTATCTATATATTGCACTTCCTCACCTTTCAAATTCTTGCTTTTACCAGTAAAAAAACATAACTTTCAAAAATATGTTATAACAGTGATAAAGGTCTTCTATAGTTCATATTAAAGTAAAACTCATACACACAAAAATGAAGAAATTTTCTTCAACTCATCGATCCATTCTAATAATTTATACAGGATCAGAAAATCAACGAATAACTTAAATATATTTAAATTATTACCGTAAAATCTGGGGTATAATGTGCACTTTTAATACAAAAAAAATTATCGAAATTTATGAGTACGTGGGTATAAAAATGATAGCATTAAAAACTTTAAAAAAAAAAGAGATGGGCATAAAAAAACTATCATTCTACATATTATCGAAATACGGTTTATTTGAAAGAAATGACATCCCATATGAACTTAAAGGGTTGTAGTTCAAAAGGTATGTTTTTTTCATAAGCATGGGATAATACCTCAAATAAATGACTTCGAAATATAATAGTATTACACATGCAGTTTCAGGTTTCATCGTTAAAACAGGGAGTGGGATTTATATGTCGAAAATATTACAAATTAAGAAATGATGCTTGAATGCATAGATGTATGTTACATACGGCGGTGTGCGTTGTACGCCGGATCGTACAGTATGTATTTTACGCAATTGAAAATTGATGATTTTCGTAAGAACTGTTTCTTCGTAATTTTGCTTTCTTCTCGGCACATTTTTGGGCCTAACAATTTTTCCACTTACAGATGGCATATTATGGCAAACTTGAAGAAAAAGCACCCATCTCCATTTTCTAAGTTCGCCAATATAGTAATTTCTGATTGCAAGGTAATGCTCAATTAATTGCTTGATAAGAAATGGAAATGGAAAGATAATCTACAAAATCCGATATTATCTCTGTCTCCATTGCAATGTAAGTGCTACACCGTGCTTCAAATTGTGTGTGCATATATACACGCACACACACACAAAATCCTCACCCGTTAGAAAAAGAGGTACGAAGATGAAATTCTTTTGTAAGTATGACAGAAATTTTTGTAAGATATATGAAACATTCTTCGTAGAATGCAGAGTGAATTAAATCTAGTTCCACAATTGTAAATCAAAATAGTATGACAAATTTAAAGTTGGAAATCAAAATAAAATTCTTCTATTTCTGCCTTCTGTGTTAAGTATATGAAATAGTTATATGAATGCTTAGTTATATGAAATAAAAAAATGTGTCTTTTGGGGGGGAACATTTTGGGCAAAAAAAATTGACCATTTAAATGGTTAACGTGAAATGAATAATTTTTTATATGTATGTGTCTATATATTAAATACTAATTTATTCAAGCTCAAAGAAATAAATTTTAAGAGTACAAATGTTATTTAAAAACTTAACTTAGACTACATCCAACTATACACCATATTTTTTGATATAATGAATTAAATCCTATTTACCGGGTGAATTAATACATAAGTTTAAATACAGTTCCACAATAGTATATAAATGGCATGTTTTATTATAATAATTGTATATATATATAACACATCTGTATTTTTTTACCAATACAGTTGTAAGTAGTTTGTTTTAATTCTGGTTGCTGCTTAAACATGGTTGTTAAACACGTAAAATAAATTTTTTGAAGGGAAAAAATTTAACAAATTCATTCCTTCTATTTCTTCTATATGATAGGTAGTGTCGCGACTACAATATATTTTTATTTGGATATAAATATATATACGGGGTTTATTACCATTTTAGGTCAATACTAATTTATTCAAAGTTGTATTAAGCAAATCTTCAGCTCTAGTTAAATTTTTCAGAAAACTTTGGATAAGAAAATTGTGCCTATGTGTATCATTTAATTAATTAAACTGAAATAGACCACCCTTAGATGATGCAGAGTGAATTGATGAGTGCAAAGTTTGACACGCAACAACCCGCTGTGATTATGCTTCAGTTGGGAATATTTCCAAAAATCTACATTCCAAATGAAAAATTCTCGCCTTTACCACAAAGAATGTCCAGAATGAAAAGTATTTCAGAATACCATGGACAGGCTGCATCTCTTAAAAACACTAGCATTAATAATCATATTAAAGAAATAAAAATGTATGCAAATCAAAGATAAAAAGAAAAAATATGCCAGTGCCCGTACAGCGTAAGAACAAACCGGTTGGGGCCAGCTTTCAGCTCCATACGGCAATTCAGTTGGGGGGTAATGCAATAAAATATTTGTAATATCTCATAATTTATCCATGGTTTTCTATAACGCGCGAAGATTTCTTATCAGCTTAATTTTTCTATACATTTCAAATGTAGGTTTTATTTCTTTCTCTCTTTTTGCTTGTTGTTGTCGTTGTTACTAATGCCACCTGATCGGCAAAGGCCATATCAAGGCCTATGAAATTCATCATGGCAAAGGGCTAAGTGCCGCCTGTCGTTAGCCGTAGCTTTGAGAACCATACAGGTGACAAAACGATTTAACTCGGTTCCATCCCCATTTTGAGGGAGAACACCCTGAGAGCGGCCAGGGGCCTCCCACCTCTCTTACACTCCCACCAACCTCACGAGAGGACTTGCGGCTCGACGGCTATTTAAAGTACCCCCTTGCCATGAAGGCACTATATATTTACAAACATCTACGTCTTCCCGGGATTTGAACCCAGGCCCAACGGCACAGCAGTCAGCGTCGCTAACCCCTATACCAGTTAGGCAACTCTTTTTGCTTGATTATAATATATAATTTTGAGTAAGAATATGCATACATATATGTCGCGATTCCAACAACAACAAAAAACATGCTTATTAAATAAAAAAAACATTTAAATTTAATTCATAGGGTCTCAATTACGAGTTCGCTTATGACTTATTAATAAGAGACGCATAAGGATTTGTCAGCTTGGGGTAATCAATAATTCAACGAAACGTTAGATTCATACTGGGTTCACTTGGTATTTCGCTTAATGCGGAACTAAAAAGAAAAAAATATTGTTAAACATTTATGTATTCAAAATTCTCTTTTCCTTAATAGATGGAGAACCGCATTGCAATAAATAATTTAAAAGCAAACATTTATATTCGCTAGCTGTGACGTTTACTTGAAGTCTTTTAAGAAAAGATTACACATCCAAATATTTTTAAGATGAACCAAAAAAAAAAAAAATTCCTCTATTCAGTTATTCATCTTTCTAAATTCAAGTATCAAAATTTTTCAATTACCATACAAAATGTATTCTTTAAAGGGGAAAAAAATAGCTCTATTTCACCTTTCTGTTCAAAAATATTTGTTCTCATCTTAAATAATTAAGGTGCTTTTTCTTATATTAATAATTATTTTTTAAAGAATTAAATGTTCTGATAAATTAACTTTATTAGTAACATTAAATGCATTTCAACTTATTTATCAACATGTCAAGTAAGTTATTTAAATTATTTCATTAAATGAATGAAATAAATCTTGAAAATCAAAAATAAGATAAGAAATGCGTTTAATTTAGGATCAAAGTTAATTTAAACTTATTTTATTTTAATTATTTAAATAGTTTTTTTATAGAAAAAGTGTAAACCAGATAAAATAATATAATTTTCAGTTTTGTAACTAATTATTAGACAACAAATTATCAATTCGAAAATCGAAGTAATTAAAATTAATAGCAATTAATGATAATGTTGGATGCGTTAAATTGAATTTTTCTGTAATTATTTTTGGAAAGCGATTTCTTATATATATATATATATATATATATATATATATATATATTAATCTAGTTATTTTTAAAAATTATATTTTTATGAGTTTTTATTAATTTATCTTTGAAGACATTTTTTATATCATAACAAATACTGGCAACAGTAATAATTCATTCATTATGAAAAATGTCAATAGAAATATTTAAGAAACAGCACGTTACATAATTGATAAAAAAAATTAAAAAATTATTAAAAAGCACATCAAACGTGTTTTATTAACATAAAAAGTTAATTATGCCTGATGATACTATTATATTTATAATAATATGTACGTATTACAATAACAGTTGTGACATTAAACATATTTCTAAGTAAATAAAAAATTTATTTTAGTACAAATTTTGAATAAATGATAGTGATAATGTTTACGATAATGATAATGCGTTTTTTAATATGCTTCATTTATATCAGTTTTAAACGGATTCATTTCAAATATTATTCAGATTATTTAGTTATTATTTACTTATTAAGAGCACAAGTCAAAAAGTAGAGGGACTTTTGTAATTTCATTTCCCAAGGTTTGACAACAGTGCTCGTAACCAACGTTAAGGCTGTCTTCGGTTAATGTTAAATAAGAGGACCTGAATTGGGAACATTTTTCCAGATATAAAAGAAATGAACATTTTATATGATATTCTGGCTTCACTATCGCTTAAGGAGCAGCATTTTTTTTATCATACTTCCCATTTTTAACCTAGTTGACTTATTTTTTTCTGGTATAAAATGTGCTTCGCATTTTTTCTCCTATACCATAATGTTAAATGGGTTATGCCTTCATGTATTAAAACGAAAAAGAATGGAATATTTTGAAAATTTTAAAATCACCATATTGTTAACAGAGGTATGAGTTATAATATAGCAAAAATTTCCAAGGAAATTAAGGCATTTTTCTGTCTGAAAATGTGTGATTCGCGTTTAGTTCAAGCTCTCGTACTTTTATCGAAGACAGACTTACGGGGTCTCAGGGATGTTAAATTTCTCTAGAGGGCTGAAAATATAAACAATTTTCAAACAGGTATAATTCTTTTAAATTTAAATTAAATGATTCGAATCTTTTACACATTGTTTATAAAGGAATGGGGCTTCAGAAAAGTGTAAAATCTTTAAAATATAATCATAATTTTAAAAATTACAAGCATTCGAAAATAAGAAATATTAATTAAGTTTTATGTTGTGCAAGCTATTTTCTAAAATAGTAGCTTTAATTACTGGCTATAAGTTGATTTATAAAGTTAAATGTATCCTTATTACACAGCAGTATTTTTATATAAATAGAATAATAAATTATATTTTTTAAAAAAATAAAAAATAAACATTTTTAAAACTTTTTTTTAAAAATTTCAATATTTTTCAAATATTTTGAAATACAAAAGATATAGTATTCTTAAATGATGTAGGGTTAAAAGAGAGTATGATACATTTTACAATTCTATTAGGTTTTGTACATCAGAGGCTACTATTTTAAAAAATTACGTGCGCAACTCAAAAATTATTTAATATTTATTACAAAATTATTCCTTATTTTCATATGCTTATAATTTTTAAAATTATCATTATATTTGAAACATTTTGTACTTTTTTGAAACCTTATTTCTTTGTAAATAATGCGTAATAGATTCGAATTTTTTAATTTAAATTTAAAAGAATTATATCTGTTTGAAAATTGTTTATATTTTCACATCTAGTGACAAAATTAACACCCCAGAGACCCATAAGAAAGGTAATCGGCAACTCTTCCATGCAACGTGTCATTCGCTTTCCTTCATAGTCTTTGAATTGTAGCAGACCGTTAGCGAGGACAGTGATTCGCTTTTTATTTTTGGAAGGTAGGTATGAAATCAGCAGAAATTATTCGTCCCATACAAGCCCAATGTGGTGATAGTTGTTCATCGCGTAACAAGATCTACGAATAGATAGACCGTATGAAACAGAAGAATTTCTTTCTGTGACGACGAAAGACCAGACATTTCACACATCCACGTCAACCACTGAGGACAATGTGCAAGTCGTTTAGTGTTGGAAAGGATGGCTAGTACCCAGCACAGGTATCACACACATTCCACAAATAAAAGGCCAATCACTGTGATTCTTTTCTCTTTGATGGAGATCAAAAATGGAGTTAACGTTTTGAACGGTCTGCTGCATTCCAACAATTACGAGAGAAGACGAGTGACACACGTTGTTTGGAAGTGTGTTGCCGAATACCCCTTATTCAGCGCTGGATACTAGCGCTGTTGCCAAACCTTGGAAAGAGAAATTGCAAAAGACCCCTTACTTTTTGACTTTCCCTCGTATATTATGTCAGATTATTTATTTTATTATATTCGCAATTTTATACGTACATTTTCATACGTTTATTATACAGTTTCATGCTATTGTAGAAAACTTTATAGCATTTCAATCCTGGTACATTCGCAAAATTAACTAAATAAACATATCTATGATCTTATTCTCTTAAGATATCCGACTACCCTCTAAAATCAAGATTTTTTAAAAAATTGACAAATTTTACTATGATTTTATTTTCCAGACCATCTTATGAGCTTTATAAAAATATACCCAGTACTTTATTTTTCATTCACTAGAGCAAAAACTACATGGGTTTTAGTAAAAGCAGATGCCATAACTTTACATTAGATGTCAAACTTTAAAATGCGTTTTTCTCGAAAAGCTCAAACGGGGACCACGATTTCTCAAAAAGTTTTTAAAATAATTTGCTGAAATTTTTTGTGTATCTTCTGTATAACAGTAAAAGTGTTTTGATCTTCAGATTTATCCATCATTTTTTTATTACAAAATTTACAGTTCTTGATGTGAATATAATGACTGTTTTTTTAAGCAGTTTCATATAATAACCAAGATAAAGTGTTCTAGTTTTTGTAAAAATTAAAATCTCTCTTATCCTGCAGGTCATTTCAAAAAGAAATACATCAAAAATTTAAAAATGAGAATTTGTTTATTTACTATTTATACAGAGTGGGCTCCGTGTATGTAATTTTTTGACAATTTTTACCCATTTTAGTAATAATAATTTATTTTTCTCTTCTTAATTTTAGTTTTTTTTCTTAAAGTGTACTAAATAAATCTAAAAACCACAAAGAAATCTCCATATCTCCATTTTTTTAAAAAAAAAGCAAGTTGTCGCAAGTAGTTGGATACCTTAAACCTTTTCAATCAGGTCTTAACTTTTTTAGTTTCATTTATAGTAAGAAAAATATACAGATTGCTTAGCAGACGGAGAAATGTTGTTGTTGTTGCTGCACGCCCCCATTGGGCAGCAGTGTCTTGACCAGGTACATGACATCGTACACTTTCAGAAAGTCCAACACCAGCAAGGGATCGTCTGCTAAATCCTGCTTGGTGAGCCCTAGACACTCGAGGATGTGTGCAGGTATGGCCGGCTCAAAAGAACAGTTCGTGCACATTTCAAAGCTCTTGCATCCTTTGGAAAATTTCATTGTTTTTATATGGCCTCATCGAAAGTGGGCTAGAAGAGTTTGATCCTGTCTTGTAAAACCGTGAGCTAGAGATCCTCCAGGACGAGAACACTGATACCAATGGTGCTCTGGGGGGTAATCCAAGCGGTCTTATTCTGGTGTTTAGTTCTAGAGAAAATCTCCAAAAAGGTGAGGGGTGCTGACGGCTCTGGCACCTCGCAAGCTCCAGCCTTGGCCAAAGTGTCCGCAATCTCATTTCCCTCTAGATCTATGTGAAAGGGAATCCACTGCAGATGAATTTGATGCGACGTGGAAAGTCGTTTTAACTTGGTGAGTATTGACACTCCAACATTATCTCTCACACTTTGCCAATTGGACAAGTGCTGTATTTACACTTCTACTATCAGACAGTATCCAAATCTCTTTTCCATTTGGAAGAGATTCAAGAGAACCAAGAGCCTCATCAATGGCTATTAGCTCACTGTGAAAAACCGAGCAACCGTCTGGATTTCTCCTCTGGATTCTTAAGATATGGTCTTGCGATTTGATGTAAATTCCGCTGCCAGTCGATAATAATCGTCTCTACTGCCATCCGTATAAACCTGAACGGCGTCAATTGGTGTATCTACAATTCTCTCGCCATTTAATTCTGTGTTTTACATTCATATAAAATATTATAAATGTACCATGAAATCAAATTCCTGCACATATTTATAAATTTTATACGGTACTATACTTGCTTCTTTCATAGTACGCAAAAAATAACGCATGAATAAAAATTTTATCATATTAAAAATAACGCTGAAATACATTTCTTCATGAAAATGTTAAGTAAAATTTTATATTTAATAGGCATTCAAACGGCAACAATATATTCTCACTTGGTTTGAATAACAATTTTTAATCGACAATATATGTGTATTTCTGATCAGAGAAACAACTAAAATTATTATAAATAATCATTATAGAAATCTTAATCTATATTTACTTAATGCCTTTTAACAAAATTCTATATACACACGCGTTGGAAATTCTGGTTATTTACACGTGTGTTTTCAAATCTACTATCCTAAATGTGTATCTGAACTAGCGGTTAAAAACATTCAAAAATAGTCCATATTCCATCATCTGCGAGAAGTAACCAAGATAACAACTTATGTCTAAAGCCACAGATATAATCCATTTCTATGAATAAGCAAAGGAACGAAGAAAGGACTTCATAACGAATTTCATATGTGCTTTGGAAAGATGCACGTAAACACGATCCCCTCCAACATAAACACAGGAAATGTATAACCCTTCCAAGAAACTTTTTTTTAACTAGGTAGAAATTAAAGAAACGCGGCTTTCTTTTAACGATGTTATTCATGCGGTTTTCTATTTATAGAGTTCATTTGATGACATCATTCGGAACTGCCCCAAAAGAAAAGCGTTAATGACAAAATATTTTTTGCAGTTTCAAAAACTAATATTACCGGTAATTTCTATCGTCTATAAAGACTAAAAGGAGTGTGTGTTTTTTTTTCAGTTATTACACTCCCATTCCAAAAGCAAAGAAGTAAAATTATTTTTTTGCAAAGTGCCTAGTTTTAATTTACAGACACAATTAATGTTCATTAAATACCTAAATACATATCAGAGTTCCATGCTGCACTTAAATATACTTGTTCTTTAATTCATCAATTTGATTAAATTATGGGCTTTAGTTGCACACATTAATTTATTCCATGATAGTAGATTAATTACATTAATAATAGCATAAAAAACATTGTTCCTAGAATTTTTAATTCTTAATTACAATTTATATTTAACATAGGTATTCTTTGTATTATTCTCGAAGGAAGAAAAATGATGAAAGAAAAATAATTCACCGTTCTACTTACTCTATTTTTACAAATAGTAAATTACAGTTCATATACTAATGGTAATTACATGAGCATAAGTAAAAGTGTTGGAAAGAGATTTGCGGTCAATTTATACAAATATTTATTTTCTCATACAGTTACTTTTAAATTAACTGAAAAAAATGGTTAAAATAAATTGTTCGATGGACAACCCTTTAAAAACCAGCTCACACAATCGAGCCGGTTAGACATTCTTATCCTTTAAGATCCGAAATATTTTAAACTTGTTTAACTTTACATTCTTCTGGTTATTAACACTATACTGACCCCAATGGTACTGTAAAACATAATAACAAACTTTTTATTACCCCCACTGGAATGCTAAGTGTTCCAGCTCGAATCTGCGGACTGGGTTTAACACGGCTAGAGTAGGTACAAGCCTACTTTTTTTCAAAAGAACTATACTTTCACCTGTTTATCTAATCAACTATTCTTTCACTTTAAAATCCTACAGAAATATTACTGTATTCATATACAAATAAATGTACATAATGAATTTGTTTAAATATGTTACAAACAAACAATATATACAAAAACAATAATATTTGATAGTTGTATTAATTTAAAAAATTGGATTTATGTTTTAAGCTTAATTATTTCAGATCAATTTTTGCATCAATGAATTTTTAAATAATTCCAAATAAATTACAAAAAATTTATTAATGACACTTATTGCTTACTCAAATGCCCCTTTTAACTTAGAATATTCTCATAAATCCCTCTCGCAACACAGACTACAAATATTCTGATTCAAAAGTTAAAAATAACCTATGTTAACATGTATGGAAAATAATTGTATCATTTCCCGCAATTGCGCTATTTATTTTCTATCTGGGGGATAGTACATAAAAATGCATTGTTTCAACAGAACATCTATGTCAGGGTGAAGAGAAAAGCAAAATTCTGAAAAATAAACAAATCCATTGCATGAAGAAAAATTTAAAAATAAAAAATCAACTATTGAGAGAATAAGAAGCATTTCAAGGTTGGACTAAAAACGATTTGACGTGTCGCGTGATCAAAGGAACAATAAAAGTCTACTTTCTTCCTCTTAGGGTAAATTGAAAGTAAAGAGCAAGTTTCCAAAGAAACTGAGAAAAGAATTCTTCCCTCTCTTTTAAATAAATAATTTCGAAAAGCCACAGGTGATCTTTGGGTCTTTAATACTATGTATAAATATTAATATAATTTCAGTTTATTTTATTATATATATAATTTAAGTTACTTAATAATAAGTATTGAATTATTGCAAGAAAGCTAAATATAGTCGGATCTCTATTTTATAAGAAGTCGCTAAATCCGGAAAACAAATTCTCTATATAGATAATTCGTTAAATAGAGATTCATCTTTCAATCGTGAAGTGTTCTTGGTTCCTGGAAAAATTTTGCAAAATGGAAATTTGTAAAATAGAGATCCGACAGTATTTAAAAAAATCTACAGCAGTTTAAAAGTGTGTAACATATAACTGTTCTCCACATAGTTTTTAAACATGCATTGTCTTACGTTTAATAATTTGTACATTTATTTATCCAACACCCGTACTTGGCTTCTTGACCGTTTGATGCCGAACCTTCTAGTACCGACTGACAATGTCGTCAGCCGGGTATTCATCGAGTCCAGTGCATTGGAGCAGGTGGTCGTCATCTATTCTGGCATGGCCGCAGGTTGGGCAGGCCTCGTTAGCAGCCACACCAAGCCAGTGGAGGTATACTCCCAAAAAGTCATGTCCGGTAGTTAGGCTAAAATGGGCAACAGTCTCGGCTCTCTCCAGGTGTCTCGGGATTGGGCCCACAGTGGCCAGAGTTTCCATGGCTTTCCAAAACTCTTCGTTTTTTGGGTCATAGCAGTATATTCGTCAATATATGTGGAGACAATGCTCTTTGCTCTTTTGAGGGTCTAGGAGACTTCCGGTTGAGTCGACTCGGCTCCCTGCTTGGCTTTTTGGTCGGCTCTTTCATTGCTGGGGACCCCAATATGACTTGGGATCCACTGTAAGGCCGCAGTCCAGCCATATGAGATGAGCTCCACAATTTTAGGTCGACACGCGGCATTGTGTTAAGGTAGTCCGTTGGTGTATTACTGCTTAAAGCAAAAAATGCAGCTTGGAAGTCTATAAAGAAGACAATTTTTGCAGGAGCTAGGGCAGCAGATAGTAATTGTGTTGTAGCTTCACAGACAGCCAAGACCTCGCCACTATCCGAGTCTCCAAGAGATAATTTGTATTGAATATGTACAAACTATGTAGAAAATCTATTGGCGTACAATTATTCATACTGGAGTGGTATAGAAGTATGCAGTGGGAGATCACTTTCACACAATCGTAGTACTCATTACTTGAAAATAGTTGTAAATTATGAGGTCCGTCACCTTTAGTCCTCTTGCTGCTTCAAAAAGCAATTATAATAATCTATGAACTGATTTAATGTGTGTTAAAATATCTCTAATTATTCACTGAGAACAATTTTCAAGAACAGTATTTATAAAAAGGCACAGTATTCAGAAGGATAACCAATAACAAAATTAATTCAATCATTTCTTCATTTTTGAATAATTATGATATGCTAGAGAGAGAGATATTTCTCTATACTCTTAACTAAAATAACGGTTTAGTTCATTGTTGAATTCTAAATTAAATTAATTCTAACTTACTATGTATAGATAATTATATGTCTAACTTGCTATGTAATACGATGTTCATATGTAATACATAATATCGATTTTGAACTGTTGAATGATGCTCATAAAATGATTTAAAATTTTAGACTCTGAAAATAATATTTTAATATATCTCTTGATAATTTAATTAAGTTTATAAGATTCTTAAACCTTTTCAAAATTCTTCATTTATTTTAAAAAGATTATTATTAATTAAGTGATACAAATATTTTTCTAACAGGAGGTATCGGCAAAGATTCTTTAAGAGATTGATTTAGTTAAGGTATATTTTAGTTGTGAAGTGGAGCACGTACGTATAAAATAACAATAAGTTCCTTAAATGTATACATCATTATGGCTCTTTTTCACCCATCAAATATTGTTATATTTATAAAATTAAAACGTATTACTGTTAGAATATGTAGGAATCTTTTTTACTTGAATATATCACATTGCTTTGATATTGATATTTCTCTTTAAATGCTTTAAAAATAATTCGCATTAAAATCAAATTAAAAAGGAAATATACTAGCTGCTGCCGAATTTTACCGAGACATTCAGATGAGGGATAGTAGGCAGCATGGGTACGGCAAATCAACAGAGAACATGGGGTAAAAAACTACGTTTAGTTGGTGAAAATCGTGATAATAGTAGCTTTTGGGAAAACAATGAGCCAGACTAGAGAAGTGGCCAAATGGAAATATACATACACTGGCCAAACGCTTCAATAGCGCAAAATACCGTGTTTTCCCTACAGCACTTCCTCCCGGAGTTGCAACAGGGTGTACCAACCATTGCGCACCAGAACGTGTGGTTCGTGCACGCCCTGGACCTCAATCCCTTGGATTACTTCTTGAAATTGCTTATGTATGTATCTCGCGACGTTGATCAGGGTCGTTTCAGCTAACATCGCCAGCACATCGGATTTGTTTGAATGCGCCCGACATTCTTCGTCTTGTCGGTGTTGTGTGTGCTATTATCTACACGATCGCTACTTTGAACAATTCCTGTGACAATCATTTGTCGTTGCATTTCTGACGTCGAGCTGTGATGCATGTTTAGAATTGAAATTATGCTTAACGTCTAATAAATGTATTTTTTAACTCTTATCACTCCTTTTCATTCTACTCGATATCACATCCTTCATAATTATTTTTGCGAATTACTTCGACTAAACGTGTTTTGCGACACCATGTTCTATGCTGATTTATCATCCCCATGCTGCCTACAATCACCCCTCTGAATTTGTCGGTCAAATTCGGCAACACCTTGTATTAATGAAAATTTAAGTATAAATAAATTTTTAATTAAAATCTTTACCTAAGAATTAAATCAATAATTTATCTAGATAAGGTATTTAATTAATATTACTATGAATTAGATTAAATATTTAGCTCATATCTCTTAATGGATAATAAAATAGAAAAATAAAAGAGATACACATTTATTTACAAGATTCTACGCGAAAAGTCAATTTTAAATTATTACGTAGTATGGAACGTATTGTTTTTTTATAAATCGATCTTCGCTGCATATTTCACTCACAGTCTAACGACTATCAGTTCAACTGAAAAAGATAAATACATTTTAATAGAATAATGCATGCAATCACAAATGATTGTACTCTCTCTCTCTCTCGCATTCAATTTTTATGAATTAATTCCATTTCACAGAAATCGAAAAATGAAACTATAAATAAATTGATAAAAGAAACAGTTACGATTCCACGAAAGATATGTAAAAGTAGAATTAAATGTCTAAAATATACAGTGTAAATTGTAAAAAAGAATCACCTTCTTTAAAGAAAATGTAAGTTTAGCGTTATTTTATTTATATTGATGTGGATTGCGCAATTTTATAAACTTCTTAGGGAAAAAATTGTTTCTGTTTTAAATTTAGTTAACCTTTTATAAATGAAGGAAAATGTAGTTTTGGTAAAGTAAAGCAACTTTTAGAAAAATTGTTGTTTATACTTTACGCATTCGTCAAATTTGTCTTTCAAACAAAGTTCAATAAAAGTATGGCAAGGGTCCCAAAAAGTCATTCATAAACATTTACGGGAGGTGAAGATGAAAGAAATGATATTCTTGTTCGAAGGTTGCTTTCAAAGATTGAAATGGAACCCCTGGTTCACAAGTGATAGCGTCATTCACAGATTGGTAATACCATGATATATTCTTGATGACAAATAATCTCCAGTTATAGGCATTTCGAATCCCAGTAGAAATGTCATCCAAGAACAAGACAAGGCATCGTGTCGTAACTTACTATTAGTATCCGAAAAATTTAATGAACACTACACACATTAGGCTCATCTAGGACGCTATCGAAAAACATGTTCGATTCACTATAACATTATATGTATATTCACTAGCTAGGGGAGATTTTTGAAAAGTCATCGATACCTTGATTTCCCATTGCTTCTAATACCTTGTTAAGTCTACGATAAAACGAATATTCACCATTATCAAAAAACCAGAGTGGTACCCCACAATAGTAAAAAGGTACCTTTAATTCAATTGCTCTTAAGTGATATATAGGTTTATAAATACAGACAGATAGATGGCGATACTGTTACCCTTAAGAATAATATATTACAAAATTCTTTCTTCCACTACCATAAGTAATCGAGCTTAGACAATTACAAAAATATTCTTAATGTCGGGGTTCTATAATTTTAGTTTTTACTTCAAAATTTTATTTTATGATTATATTTTAGTAAAAAAAATATAATAATTATTTCCAACTTCTCTCCATTGTATATCATGGTGTTTCACTCAGTTTTGTAAAAAGAAAAGGATAAGTTCAGTTAATCATAAAACTGATTAATTTCCACTTTCATGTATTTTATAAACCTATCCTCAGTCAGAGATAGGGCAATGTTTATAATGTCACAGCTTTCATCTATTAAAGTTTCCGAAATCTCAAACATATTTTTCATCTATGGTATTCAAGTGAGTAATTCCAGTCTGTCTACTAGAGTTAAAAATAAGAATTATATATACACAGACTTTTCATCCATCGTAGTTGATGAAGAGTGATGGGGCAGAGCTCAGTCTCTCTGCAACCTATGACCAGATGTTTCAAATGAGGGAGAGATCTGGAAAAGTGCTGATCAGGGCTCCAGTCGAACACCTTTTGTATAGAAGTACGTCAGGGTACGACCGACGGGTACAGGGTGTTCTCGCGTTACCTAGTCGAAAAGGGACGTCCCCAAAGAATCGAAGATAGGCACAGCAATTGGTCTTAAGTTTTAAAAGCGCACTCTCAATAGCAGATACTGATCCTGCTTCCATCAAATTCTGACACATGCTGGGAAGCCATTTCTTCTCTTATATGAATCGACACAATAACTTCACAAAAAACCAGCATTCAAATGCAATTACCGAATCGGAAGCTTTCTGTGTAGCTTTTCTTTTTATGCAGAATTTGAGATGCCACTTTTCTCTTCCATAAATCAACTCTTTTTAAATGTTAATAATTTGCAAACCCATGCGTTTTCCTACTTTTCCAATGATTTTGACGTTTGCATCATCTCTCTTTTATTGTCAATTGCTTACTTACAGCGCAACCTATTTAAAATAAATTATTGCAGTTTCCCACAGCAATTAGTTCATTAGTATAAATGTTAATAATCTAATGTATATGCATTTTATTTTGCATATTACAGAATTTACATGGGTGGCAATTGTTTAACGTGAGCAAATGAAAGTATTTAAAAAATATTTTCTGTTGATGTTGATTACTGACTCTTTCCATTGAAAATACCAATATCCTCTTTCCTTATACGCGCACTACATATATTTGGGAATAGGAATTCTAAACAGTGAATTATATAGTTGACGTAAATAACTTTCACAAATAGTAATTATTATCATGTATTTTGTGACAAAATTTTTTATACAGAAGTCGTTAAGATCACTAATAAGGAAAGGAATTAATTTCGTCTACCTGAAGTTTTTTTCACCTGAAGTTCCAGATGGGGGGAAAATTCGTTTATATATTACTTTAACGAAGTGATCAAAATAGATTAAATCCTTATACTCTCTTCGTTATTAACATGCTTCTCATAAAAAATATGTCTGAACCTACAGGTCTAAAATTCGCCTGAACCTACCAACGACGCACTTCCTTTATTATGAGCTACAAGTGATTTTTAACAGAATTTTTTTAAGAATTATCAGTATGTATCCGTTTGATTTTCTTTTCATCAAACATAACTTAGTTAAACATGATTTATTTTTATTTTGGAAACACATTTTTAGTCCTAGACATTTTTGTTTTTTCCATGTCGTTTATGCGTATATATTTTTACGGACATTTTGATGGGCCATTCATTACTGAATCCTAACCAAAATATGTTAAGCATTGACATTTTTAGGACGAATCTGTACTAAGAAATGATTTTGTTAAGAATTTAATATATTTTCTCTATACGTAATATGTGTGTGGTTTTCAGTTAATTAAAAAATTTTAAAATAAATTTTGCAGTTATTTTTGATAGCATTACAATGTTATTTAAATGAAATCACAGTTATCATTTTAATACAAGCTACCGTTTGGTTTCAAATTAACTTGAGTAAAAAATTACGTAAAATAGTTGTCATTAAATTTCAATATCATTAATAGATGGCTAAAAGTATCGTAACATTACTTCAAAAAAGCAAAGGAAAATTTTTTAACTCCTTTGGTAGATTTCTCTTTTTATTCAATACGATTTTGAAGTACCCATTATAAATTCTTATTCTCTTATCAATAAATTTTATATATAAAATAAATCAAATATGTTTTATTGCGTAGAAAAGGTCATTGCCTTTTTAAATTGTAATAACATTTTATAATCCATAATTTATAAAAAAATTTCTTCTATTTTATACTTATAAATTTTGAAAATGCCTAAGCTTAACACATGGGAATTGAGTTAAATGTCTCAATATTTCTACAAAATTACTTATTTTGTCAAATGAAACTTTTTCTTTGGCATTTAATGTCAAATGCATGTTTTAAAATCATATTTCGCAACACTGGATAACAATGCGCAACATCTTTTATTTAATAGTTATTACTTTTGTCTTTGCAAACATGCGAGGCAATTTTTTAGAATTTTGTACTATCTAATTTGTCATTTTCTCTGGTATTGAGCGAGTTTTCGATTCAAAATGTACCCTGTTAAATTTAATTATATTTAAAGAAAGACTTGTAAATTTTTAAAATCTAAAGTTAGTGGAACTGAATACTCTCTTCCGATGTTGAATCGTACAATATTTAAAATGGAATCGCATTTGAAAAAAATGTTTCTATGTATTATTTGGGATCTACAGCAAATTTAATATGAATCGCCCCTTCTACACCGTGGGTTTTGAATCTATGACTATGAACTCTTAGTTATCGTGTTTGCAGATATGCTTTAAGTTATTTAATTTAGTAACGTTAAAGGATATATGTGTGTGTGATTCAGCTTAAGAAAATTAACGAGCGTATATGTATCACACTAAAATAGCAAAGTGCATCTCAACCTCATCAGCAACTAGGAATTTTAAATTCAGCATCAAAATGGTAATTAATAGTTCCTAATGGTATATACATGTATATATATATATATATATATATATATATATATATATATATGCTTATCTGTACATCTGTTACATATCCTAGAATTATAAATTAAGTTATTTTTTTCAATTTTTTGTATTGATAAATATTAATTATAAAATTGTATATTAAATTATTAGTATTCAAGCAAAATATTTGAAATAATTTTGTGCGTGTATAATATGTTTCAAATATGTGTAACACTTTCGAAATAGATTCCTGATAATACCCCGTTTTCAATTTCCCATAGCAAAAAAAGAAAATAATGATAATTTCTCGCTAATACGATGCTTCCCGCTGTACAATTAAGGCGATTTAATTTAAAAATTTTGTTTTTGGAAATAAAATGCATTTCTACAATTATTGATATTGTGCATAGTATACTCACCACCCTATATTGATCTCATATTTACAATAAATAACTTAATAAATAAAATTATAGTTTTATCAGAGTTAAATGTATAGATATATTAATAAATCGTAAGATGATATTAATTTTTCTAGCATTTTTAAAAAACATATATCAACTTTCCTAACTCGAAATATCACTATTAAAAAAGCCTTTAAATATAATAAAAAAGGTAGATCACAATTTCTAACTATAATGTGCCTATAAAGCAGGAAAACATAAAGTGTAATTATAATGAATTTAAAGAATTCATTGATAAATATCACCAGTATGTTATTACTGGTGACCTCAACAATATAAAAGACAATAATCTCAGAAATATAATGAATAAAGTTACTGGTTTTAGATTAATGATTTCAAATAGTAATTAAATTATAAAAAATCAGTTATATAATGTCATTGAACAATTCATTTACAAAATAGCTATTAAATATAGTTTGCCTTTGAAGGCATTCACAGAATTCAAATGTAATATTACACATCAGCTTAATAAATATAAATTTGGTACAGATAATAATATCTTTTTTAATGATATTAAAATTCTGATTAAAAAATTGCAAAATATTTATTATAGTTTATTGTTGATAAAGAGCCCGGAAAAGTTGCCTTCATTTGTAAACACTATTATAGTTTAATGATCAACAAATATTTTGATAATAATACAGCTTTTATTAAGTCATCAGTTCCTGATAGAGAAATAAATAATTGCATTTTGGCTTTTCATAAACAATTAAGAATACAAATTAATTATAATAATTTTAAATTTTCTTATATATTTCTTACTCCTAAATTTTATAAAGACTTAGTCAAGTTTAGAACATTTACTAATGGTTTTAATACACATATCAGCAAATCAAGTAAAATTCTCCACGAGAGAGAGAGAGAGAAATATTACAAGGTACAATAAATAATCTTAAATCCACAGCCATACTTAAAAATAGTAAAGAACTTATTAAACAAATTAAAGATAAAAAGATTTCTTCAGTTTAAAGGTTAGATTATGAAGATCTTTTCAACTTTATTAATATTGATGATATGATAAAAATACTTTTAAAATTACATACAGAGAATTTATTTAAAAATGTTAATTATAATAGATTTGGTTCTTTACTTAGATTTGTACTAAAAGAGAACTATATATATTATAATGGAAACTATTATCAACAGATTAAAGGTTTGCCACACGGGGGCCCTGATAGCAACTGTCTTGCCAATTTATATTTACATTATTTTGAAAATAGTTTGGTTAATTATTCTGAATATTACATTTTTCTTTATATGATGATATTATCATATTTGGCAAGCAAGACAATTTTAAACCCAACACTAATTTTTATCCACAATATCTTAATTCATTACAGACTAATAGTAACGCTATGAAGCAAATTTTCTTGATAAATAAATCAAATATTAGTAACTATAATATTATCTTTTAATTTAAGATAAAAGAGAAGAATTTAATTTCAATATATTATAAAAGTACCTCATTGGGAGGGTACATGTTTCTTTTTTTCAGAAATATTATTATTAATTATATACAACGCAGTAAATTTTTAGTTTCAAAAAATTCAGAAAAATAAAAAAAAACTATAAGCATTTTACTAAATATTGCTTAATGCAGAAATACACAATTAATTTTATTAATAGTTAATTGAATATAGAAGTTCTATATATAATAAGGATTAAAATTCCATGGAACAATAATAGTTTATTGTTACAAATTTATCATTTTTCCTAGTTACAGTTTCCTCCATATTCTAGTATTAGATAAAAATTACTTATTGTTATTTTTTTATTCATATATAATCCTAGTGTTCCTTAAGTAATGGTAGTATGTATATAAACTCTCTTTTTAGTTTTTTATTTCTATTATTTTCATACTTTTGTCTAGTGCTACAATTCAGCCATTCCTATGCTTTGAATTTCATTTGGGTCCAGAATCTGGTAATAACTTATTCATACTACTTAGATTTAGCGCGGGCTCTGTATTTTTGAAAGCAATTTTTAGATAAGTCACCTTTATCTTGAAATTAATTAAGATATTTTATCCATTATTTTCAATAGGTGTTTGATCAGTATTATTAACATAAAGGAGGAAGGTTGGCTGGCACAAAAGATATTCAACCCCTCTTTTATATAAATTATTTTATATATAAGCTGTCCTAAGTTAGCAATGTTTATAATACTGTAGAATCCGATTTTATATTTTAAACCCTATTATATATTTTTAATTTCTCATTTATCCTTCAATGTATGGTTGTCTTAAACTTTAAATTTTTTCAGTTTTGCTTGTTGAGTGCTTATCTTTCTTTGATAGAGAATTTCGACTATCTATACTTTATATACGTGTATAATAGGCTAGCAGCAAGAGTTTTTATAATTATTTTTAATAAATTATGTTCGAAGAAATTTAGTTAAATTCAATTTTAATTACTACATTTTACGTTTAAATGGAATTATATTACTTTTAATATTATTTAACAATGAACTACAATTTTATATTCAGTAGCATTTTTAACAGGTAAATATGCATATAAAAATGCTGCTATTTTATTAATAGAAAACTTGAAACTCATCCAAGTACAAATATTATCTCAGAATTACATGAAATAAAATAGTGTATTTTATCACAAAAACTTGTGGATCTATTTAAATAATTTACATTAGGTGTACCTTGTATAACAAAAACATTTTTGATTTGTTAATTGAAATAGTGACTGGTACGGAAAATGGAAATAGAAAAAAAGCTGTGATGTACCCAGCCTTTTCCCATAATTGCTAAGAGGGGACGCCGACAAACGTGGGAAAATTGCTTTCGTTTCCCAAATTTTTGGGAAAAAAGTTTCGCAAATTGGTGGTCAGAAATTCTGACCCTTTTTTCCCATGCCAGTCCGAAAGATAAAAGAGACTCCGGTACAATGTGCTTTTCGGGTTCACACGAATCTGGGGTGACAGTGCGTCTGCAGGATAGAACTCTCACTATGCACCTAGACAGACCCCCGCTATAAGTGGCCGACGGACAAGAGATCAAAGGGGATAGGCGGTGAATGACCGTGAGAAACGAGAGGTTTATAAAGGAAGAGCGAGGGAGTACGAGAACAGATTTTGACAAGAGAAAATCCGATAAGAGGCCTCTCGTTAGTGATAGACTTGGGAGTCAGCGATACCTGATAGTCCGCAAACTAAGGGGATTTCGAACCGAGGAGGTTTCGAATCAGCAACCGCACGGTGGAGATAGAACCAACGAGCTCACTCAAATTCGGTGTGGAATTACCGAGAGTGAGCTGAGAACTGTGAACCCTTTGGCACATCATGTGTGTGTGTATAGGACTTTTCTCTAAATGATCACTTTATGTAAGTATGATTATGCGAGCGATATAAGACATTGCGGTGAAAGAGACTATTTATCTGCGCACCCATTATGCAATTAAATTGTAATGAAACAATTTTTGATGATTTTCATACTGTGTAATAAATAGTTTATCCAGAACTGTTTTAAGTCATTACAAAGTGTTTGCATGCTTTATGATGAGAGTTTATCTAAAAAGAGGCAAATAATTAACTATTAATATATATATAAGTCATAAGTTATCATCATATGAAAATATATTTCTTGAGACATACAGTAAAAATGTTCTTTTAATATGCCTAATATTAAAACTTCTTCAGTATTTGAGATAATCCATAATTTCATCCTTTTCTCCCTTTTCGTTTAATTTATATCTGCTCTTTCACGCCATAGTCATCAAAAAAGAATTCATCAACCGAAGGAGCATCAAATATAAAAATCTCTTTATTACCCAGAAAACATTAAAAAATTTCTGAATTAGAAAAGTTTTCTAATCCAAGTTGAATTACACATTCAAATATTAGCATCGCCATCGACCCCCTCGGACATTTCTCAAGATGCGGCAGAAATTTTCCCGACAATCTGCAAAGAAAAATAACTCGCGGAATGCATCCCATTATTGTGAGCTGCGTCTCAGGAGCATCAGGACATTAGGATAAAGTATGAAAAGGATTCCCTTTGTGTTTGGGACTATTGATGCTTAATTGTCCCGGAACCGGCTTTTTGAAAGGAAGCATTCAAATGACGCTCTGACATTCCTTTTGCTCAGTTGAACAAGTTTAATTTGTTCAACTAAGCATTCGGTTAGGAATGTCACCCACAGCGGAATGGTTTTCTTTTCTGACTTATACTTATTCTCAGGATTAACTTACGTGCCAGATATTTTTATGGGTTGAAGAATGCCTTTATTAAAGGAATTTGTAAAGTTCATTTTTCATTGGATTTCAGAAAAGGTTAAAGATATGGGAGAGAAAGTTTTGATAGATAAATATGCAATGAAAGAAAATGTATAATAGAATGCTTAAAAAAACTGGTTCTATTTCCTTGTGTAAGCTTATGAGCATGATAACCGTTAAGAAAAAAAATAGTAACATCTTAATATATTGTGCATTTAGTTTTTTCATTAATCTATACATTTCTATTCACATTCACATATTTCAGTGCCTGATGTTTAAATTGAAATCGTGATTTTAGAGCCAAGAAAATATGCAAAGCAATATGTAAGTATTGGTAATAAAGATATCTAAAAAAAGGAGAGATAGAGAGAGAATAGGAAATAAATAATTCAAAAGTAATAATTTGTTTAGTCAAACATGATCAATTAGATACATAAACTTATTCAGGGATTACGCTATTAAAATAAAGGAGAAAGTGTTTGGATACCCGAAAGTTTTCTTTGACAGTTATGTGTAATTTAAGAAATTTTTAAATGAATCATTTGAGTTTTTTTAAAACTACCGTAAATTCTCCGGCGTATAACGGACACTTTTAACACAAAAAATGAGATCGAAATTTAAGGGTGCGCGTTATACGCCGGGTATAAAAACGATAGTTTTAAAAATTAAAAAAAAAGAGCAAAAAAAATTAAGCTTCTACTTATATCGAAATACAGTTTATTTAAAAGAAATAACATTTCTTATGAACTTAAAGGGTTGTTGTTCTAGAAGCATACTATTTCTTCAAAATCTTGGGATAATACCTGGAATAAATTACTTCAAAACGTAAGAGTATTGCTAAGTTTCTTCGTAAAAGAGGGGGTGCTCGTTATACGGCGAATATATCATAAAATTAAAAAAATACAGCTTGAAAGTATAAGTGCGCGTTATACATCGGATTTTACCGTAGATTTAATATCTTTAATCGAAATAGCAATCAAACTGCCGTAAAAAAATGTTATTAGGATTTATAAAAAAGAAAATAAAAAAGCGTAAGAGGGGTATACACTGGAGTGCAAAAATTAAGGACGAGACGGTTTTTTTCTATATAACTTTGTACAAAAGCTTTCCAAATCAACCCATTTAATACCGTAAGATCGCCAATACGTAAGGACATGTGTAATATGTAAGCAACACTTACTAAAAGAGAAATCAGAGGGATAAAAAGAAGCTTGATTGAAAAAGTAGCATGGAGCGCATTGCGACTGAAGGCCGAAACATCCCTGTGATGGGTGTCCAGCAAGAAACATCTGGTCTTTAGTAGAGGATATGATCTCCCCTGACTGCTAGGCAGGTTTCACAGCGTCTGCCCATGCTGAGAATGAGGGTGTCAATGAGTTGTTGAGGCATTGCTGCCCATTCGTCTTGCAGCGCCAATCGAAGCTCCCGAATCGTTACTGGTGGTAAGGTACGAGCTGCCAAGCGTCTGCCTAGAAAGTCCCATGCATGCTCGATGGGATTGAGATCCGGAGATCGTGCCGGCCTAACCATACGTTCAATATCCTCTCTCTCTAAGAGCTGTTCGGCAGCTACTGTGCGATGACATGGTGCATTGTCGTCCATGAAAAGGAACTGCAGACCCATAGCGCCTCTAAAAAGACGCACATATGGAAGAAGAATCTCGTTACAATAACGGGTACCGTTGACTGAACCTGCGTCGAAGATGTGAAGGTCTGTACGACTACCAAGCATGATGCCTCCCCAAACGAGAACACCGCGACCTCCATGCCTGTCCCTTTCAATGATGTTCGAGGGATGATTGCGGCTTCCCCGCTCTCTCCAGATGAGTATCCGATGAGAATCGCTACTCAAACTGAATCTGCTCTCATCTGTAAAGAGTACTCGTCCCCATTCATTGTCTCTCCAATTCCGGTGTTCCCGGCACCACAGAGAACGCCTTCTCCGATGGGCAGGCGTTAAAGGTACACACCGTACAGGGCGTCGTGCAAACAGACCACCACCGTGCAGTCTTCTGGCCACGGTAAAACGCGATATCGGTTGTCCAGTCGCCTGTGTCGTGTGTCTAGCGATTTCTCCCGCTGTCTGCCGCCTGTTTCTTCTGGCCTGTAAGACAATGTACCGGTCATCTGCGGGTGCGGTTCCTCGTGGACGACCACTACTGAACCCCCGGATAGCTGTTCCTGTAGTTTGAAATTGTCTCCAAAGTCGTGAAACGATGCTGTGAGCAATTCCGAACTCTGCAGCCACACTTGTCACACTGCGGCCTTCCTCCAACTTCCCAATGATTCGATCTCGGGTAAAAGCATCCAGATGTCGTCTAACAGATTGATTATTCGCCATTTTTTGCTGAGGCAGCAACTCGGTGTGATTTTAACTGCTGTACGGCGTGCAATATCTTTGCCAGAAATACTGATCTTACACCGACAACATGCTTTATACTACTCAGACACTCCCCCATTACGTCTACCTGCATATCTGCGCATGTGCTACCGTACATCACCTTACTTAATCTCCTAATTGGTCTTTCTGTCCTTCGTTCAGCTGATATGCTAATTTTTCGACTTCGTCCTTAATTTTTGAACACCAGTGTATTTTAAAGGAAGAATTATGTAATTATGAATAGAAAAAAAATGTATTGATGCAATACACAGCATACTTACCTTAAAATGCTTTTAAATCCTCTAAATTTTTTTTATTGATAATTAGAAAAATCAAATACTTTAATTTTAGGAATATTTAGTCTTTGTTGAAAGTTTTTAAGCTTATTTAAATTCATAATTTTTTTTTGATTTAATGGTTAAATTAATTGGTTAATAATTATTATTAGCACATTTACAATACTTTATAAATAGATAATTTCTTTTTTTATCCAGAAATTATTAATCATTTTTGAAACATTGCATTTTGTATAATCAATTTTACAAGGAATTGAGATTAATTTGTATTGAATTTTTAAAAAAATTGATACTGTTGCAGAAAATTATCTTACTGTCAATTGTTCAGTTTCAAAAAAAAAATTCATAGAAACGCACAGCAGCGTTTTAACCTGCATCGGCTTGAATTTAAGAAATAGAAAATTAACACAAAAATCGAGACAATATTCTCATTTGAAATCATAACATTGTTTTCTGTCCTAATGTAGCGTGTATTTGAAACCAGAGTTGTATTTGAATTAATTTGTAAGATATTAATAAGGAATATCTTCTCAGTGAACTTTTTAAAGAAATTGTAAATGAAATAATTTAATTCGTAATAATTTGGAACAAAATTGAGTTGTATTCTAAATGATTAAAAACTAAAAATTTAAAACGAATCTAAATGACAGAAAAGATACATTGGTTTTCGTATATAACTCAAGGAAAAAAAATTCAATTTATAAGCATTGTAATAAGATTTTTTTAAATAAATTTTATCCTTAGTTCTTAGAAGCAGGAAAAATGTTATACATTTACGAAAAACTTACATTCTTAAAAATTTCAATACATCAGAAAGCTAAAGAAATGTGCAAGATAAAGAAGATAAATTCATTCTCACAAAGATATTTTATGCAAGAATACATATTGATAGCATTAAAACAATACCGTTAGTACCACATATTCGTGTTGCGAAACGTACCAAACACAATCATAAACTATAATTTGTACATCAATTCCAAAAAATGTTTATTCAGTAGTCTCTAAATCTCTTCTACCTTTTTCTCATATCCCCTTCCAAGCAAAATCACTGTTCAAACTATTCTTGAAAATACAAATATTTACAGTTCTATGGTGCTATTTATTTTAATTTGATTTATGTCAAACAGAACTGAAAGAGCTGCTTTTCTCTCTTTTTCTGTGAAGGCAAGAGGAATGAAGAAGAATACAATGCTCAATTTATTCGACTTTTACGGCAGTCAAACCGTGTCACAAATGAGGCACTGCTTCAGGTTATAGGTTGCAAAAAGGCGATTTGTAACAAAGAGCTTTCTATGCGTGTTGTGAAGGGCTCAGACAAAGTGCTCAATGTGGTAGGTCCCGTGTTTTTCTAAATGTTGAACCTTCCACGTAAAGGTCGTGTAGGTTGATCTTCGGTTTTCTTCAGGCTTCTTGAGGATTTTGTATTTTTAACGTTTCACCCCTCCACGGGAGTTCAAAATATATAAGCCAGGGTTACTTCTAATAGCATATTATTGAAGTACTTCTCAGCAGGATACCGTATAATTGCTGCGTGTGGGGATTTATTTTATTCATAGGTTTTTCTAGTTTTTTTTAAGATAACCGTATTCATTATGTAGACATTTATAAGCGTTTCAAAAATGTTTAAATCAGATATTATATTGTTTAAGATGTTTTAATGGTAGAATTTTTTTAATACTTCATTAAATGACATCTATCATTTTCATTATGATTTTACTATCTTTTATTGGTTATAAACGTGAGTTAATTGCAAATATTCATTGAATTTGATAATTATTCTATCATTCTGAATTCTAATTGTTCATTCCACTTCACTTTTTTCCATTCTGTGTATTCCTTCATCCCCTCGGGAATTAAATCTTATTTAATAAAAGATTTCACAGTTAACTGCATTCAAAACATTCTAATAATTTATAAAAATAAATTTTTAATTGTAAAATAATATACGAATCTAAGAAGTATGAGCATTCAACAAAGGGTCCTTGTTTGCTAAATATTATAGAGTTGCAACACAATTTAAGTTAATGAAGCTATTATACGAGGGTATTTGGTTTCTGTTTATGTGCATTGCCATATGCACAGTTTTGTGAAATTATGTTATAACTTTGCTTCTGTTAAAATGTGATTAATCGGCCAACTATATTTTAAAATTTATTTTGTGGGGATTTAAACTTTATTTAATTTATAGTAAAATATTTACTGTATTATTGATCTAATTTTATAACTTGTCATTAAAACATCACTATTTGAAAATTAAAATTTTTTATTCTGTAAGATATCCAACAATGTACAAAACGAAATTTTCTCATGATCGTAAAATTAAATTTAGCAAAACAATGAAAGCAAGTTGAATGAATGAAGCAAGTTGAACGATGAAAGCAAGTTGAACGATGAAAGCAAGTTGAACGATGAAAGCAAGTTGACCAAAATATCAAAATTTTATTTATAATTAATCTTATCCATTTGCTTTCATTTAAACTAACAATTAAATTTTATTAAATTAATGATATTTTACTCAATTACTTATAGCAAATAATATGTTTTCACGGTATGAAATTTAACAATCGCATGAAAAATGTTTTGTTTCTTATTCTAAAACCTTGCACATGTTTGATTTTACTTTCGTTGGAAATTTCAAGAGTAGTTTCTGACAATCCTTTTCATGACCATTCTTACCATTAAGTAAATAGATTCAATTTTACTCCTAAGAATAAACATAGAAAGCCAGAAAAATGTCATAGTACTGACCTTGGGGACTTAGACTTGAAAACAAACAATTCTTTGTGTTTATTTACCCCAAGAGGATTGCCCTCTTTGGTCTAAGAAAATCGCCGGACTCAGATGGCTTAAATGCTCGAAAATCTTGACTAGAAAGAAAAACAAAGACCTTTCGATATCCTCAACTTATCTTCGTATCGTGAAGGTATCTTTTTAAAGAGAAAACAGTGACGGTTATACAACTCTGAAAGCAAAGTAAGGAGGTCAATTTCTCTGAAAACTTCAGACCTTGCTCTAACAATTATGGCATGTAAAGTAACGGGGAAAACTGATCTTATTAAGATAACATTGTTTTTCTGCAATAACATTTTACTATCAAGCGAAAAATATGGCTGTAGGGGAGACCGTAGTACTGTAGATCAAGTACTGTCTTTTTCAAAAGATGATTAGTGATGCTCTAAATATTGTCCATTCACCAAATCCAGTCATACTGTATCTTCCTTTTAGAACATCTTGGAGATTTTTAACAAAAAGTAGATGAGTAAATTGATTATAAAACTGCACGACTAAGATCATGCCTTAATTTTGAACTTTCTGCAGCAGAAATTTATAAATGCAAAAAGTTTAAAAAAAACTTCTCTAATTACTTAACATTCATTCTGAGCGTACTCTAAGAGTTTTTTGTCTTAGACCTCCACTTTACATTTTATCTATTTGACTGTTAATGAGAAAATTCCTTATCTTGAACTACTATGTTTGCATATCCCATTGCCTTTAAAATTCGGACACTAATTTAGATCAAATTGAGTTGAGATTCAATTACTCTGAGCCAGCTTTGTTTGGTTTTGCAGTAGATTTAAAATTATCATTTATTCCTTCAAAATACAGCGTTATTTTTAGTACCAATTAGCACTTGTAAAACGCTCATTCGAACTTGAAAATGAATTTGGCAGGGGTCACATCAAATACATCTAGTTCCTTGGAGGCAAAAATGTCTTTGCCTTATCTGCACTAGATACTTTAATCATCAGGCGAATACAAAACATACTTTTGCGTCTTAGATGTTATTTAGGCAACACATCTTTGCTCCATTCTTCTTTTGTGTTAAATTACTTAAGGTATCCGACTACGTTCGGAACCGTGATTTTAAAAATGCGCATAAATGGATAATTTTCGTGGTATTTAGTGTCACTTAGATTAGAATACATGTATAAAATTGTTTTAAGAACATTTTGACAGCAAAAATTATTTAAATACAATATTTGAGCAAAAAAACCAACTTAGTATAAACTTTTTTCCAAATGTTCCCCTTTTGTGAAAAATGCTTCTGTTATAGTAATATTTTGCCTGTATATAGCTCAAACCTCTAAAAAGAGGCTCAACTATGATTTTTGAAAAATTCACATTATTTTCTGAGTTACGACTCATTGAAATAGAATATTAATAGAAGCATTTTTCACAAAAGGAGAATATTTGGAAAATGGGTCATTCTATGTTCATTTTTTGTCAAAATATTGTACTTAAATAATTTTTTGTTGTAATACTACTTTTAAAATAATTTTATGTACATTTTCTAATCTAAGTGATACTAAATATAAATATTATCCATTTATACGCTCTTGCAAAACCACGGTTTCGAACGTAGTCGGACACCTTAAAGTCACCAATTTTTCGAATCTCGTCTGACACTATGAGATAACCGGAGTATTGCAGCAACAGCTAAAGCATTTACATTTTTACATTAAAACAAGTAATATACATAAAAAAATTAAGTGAATTCCTACTTCGGTCGACAAAGAAAGTACTTATTTTAGTTGATTAAATTTAATTAATGAATTGATATTTGAAAAAACTGTATCAACATTAAGTGTCATCCACTGCAAGTTTAAAAAATTATATTTGAAGCTAAAAAAAAAATTCATTAGAAAAACTTACACACTCCATCTGTTGGTGCTTGTTCTAACTTTATCAGAAGTAACGCATAATAAATTTAAAATTAAAAATAAAATTTAATTACTAAATTAATATTTAAAAAAACACTGTATTAACATCAAGTGTCATCCCCTACAAGTTTAAAAAGATGTATTTGAACTTTAGTGGATGAATAAAAAGTATTTTACTAACTAGTGAAAATTTGAACAAGATATATATATATATATATAAATATATATATATATATGTGTGTGTGTGTGTGTGTGTGTAAGGATAATTAAATTAGATTAAAAATTAAATTCCCTATCTAGCACTTGACTCATCTTTCTCAGTCTCCATATTCAAGTATCAAACTAATCACCCATTTATTTCTTCCGAACATATGGCCTTGCCAATAAACATGTCTAATTCCAGATCGTTAGATTTAATAGTCAACATATGTCAGCATTAACTTGCAAGCACCTTCTTCAAAGCAGCGATACTTACCATATGTTTTTCAAGTGCTATCCACTTGAAACCACCACCATGGCGTTTTTTCCCTCCCTGCTCTCGATCAGAACATATGTAGAAATGATCGAATAAAGACCTTACTTTTCTAACTTTAATCTGATTCTGTCTTAAAAATCATGACAGAATTAAAGCCGGCAGGATATTTTATCTGCGAATGGATTTCAAATCTTAACGTAAAAAACTAATCTTTTTTATAAAATAATTTTAATATAAAAACGAACGCCAACTGCAGTAATAAATGCAATGGAGAATTTGATGGAACTTCCCCTATGCTGAAGACATCGGATTGCCGGAATAAAAAATGTTACAGAAGAAGAAAAGCGCTTGGAATCCCCGGAAGAACATCGCTCATAACACCGAGAAGAATGCAGTGTTTACCGCCGAACGATATTCTGTCTTTGCTGAATAGGCCATCCAGTTTACCGTGAATGGAAGAAACATTCTAATGGAGAGAAAAAGGGAAAAAAAGAAAGAGAAGCGTGAATCCCCTCGTAATGAAAGACGTCACTCCCTTTCGCCAGAAAAATAAAAGGAAAAAATCTTCTTCGCCGGAAAGTCTGCACGGTAATATTGTGAATTTGACCACCATATAATAATAGTGAAGTACCAACATTGAAAGAAAAATAAATTAATTAAATTTTACTAGTGAAATAACGTAACAACAACATCTGGATTAACGTTCACCAAGGTGTTCTGCCGTTGCAAGGTGGAGGTCAGTTAAATTGTATATTTCCAGTTTTAGTAACATTGAAGAACTGAGTTTTGCTGAACAGAACTTAACGAAAAAGAATAATATATGATATGATATGGTATTTAATTTTTATAATATAGTTGTGTTATAAATGAGATATTTTCTTTATATTTTAATTGAGAAAACCATATATATATAGGTTTAGTCATACAAAATTTTGAGAAATTTTAATATACTTCTGATAATTTTATCTTAAGATGTCGAATGAGTTAAGAGTTATGATAGAAATTGGTGTTTTAAAGTGAAAAATATAAATTAAGTTTTTAGAAAATGACTAATGAGAGAACTAATACTAGAGATATTGATTTTTGTGAGAAACAAAAGTAAAGTTAAGTTGTATTCTTTTTTCTCCATTGAATTCAATTGTTTTGTTAATTATTTTATTCAGCAGTAATCTTATTGCATGTGATTTAATTTTTTTTTATTTTGAAATGGTGTGTTTTGATATACCGGCCATATATCAGGATTCACTATTTCTCGAAATTTTCCTTATCTAAAATTAAAATTAATTAATAACTTGAAGTTTATTTTGGATATTATACAGTGGATAAGCGAGAATACAATCATTATAATTTTGTATATGTCTCGAAACATTAAGAGGACAAACTTGTTTAGTTTGATATGTACACCTCTCATTGTTTCTTATCAGCATCCCTGAACATCTGTGAGTTGATGACGCAGATTTCTCAGAGAGATGTGTCCAAAATTAAGTAAGGTGATACAGTTTTATTAGTGAATGTGTGATGCAAGAGAAACTCAAGAATTTTTGTCTATGAAACGTATTTTTAGAAGGTTACGGAAAGATTCAAAATATTGCATGCGATATTAAGTTACAATGAATACTGTGAAAAATTTTCAGAAATACTAAAAGTTATTATTGAAGTGAGTCCACTTTTCCGACTCAAAATAATACAAAAGAGCTCTTATACTCTTATATTCTTATAATTTTTATATTTTATAACGCATATGAAATAAAACATTGTTTATTTTGTTGGATAGTGCATAGAAGTTGTGTGTTATACACCGTTTTCATATTATTAATAATTTCATTTTATTAGTGTCTATATTTTTTTATCTTTTTTAAAAAATGTATTTCATATATGCAAAATGTGTGTAACAATATAAGGTATAACTATGATGGTGCCAGAGTAGATTTTTATACAAAATTATTATTTCAACATTTGTATGATTTCATGTATTTTTATATTTAATATCTTATTGTTTGATATATTATTTTCCAACATAATTTTTTGAAAATATCTACCAGCTATAATACGAATCTATTATTATGAAGGAATAGGAGGAAATGCGAGCTCTTATTCTAGATGTCGAATAGATTTGAACAAGCTAATCTTCAATTATATGTATGGAAATTCATGTTTATCAATTGATATGTTGGAAGTGTCCTTACTGTGTTTGCTGTTATAGTTTCGTTTATTGTATTGCATTTTGATTTTAGTCTTCCTATTGCTTAAATATTTCTACTGTGTTAATATGTCTTTCTAAATAATGTTATGTATTGTTTTGTGTTTATTGAAAATTGATTAAGTTTGTAAAGAGAGAAAAAAACCACGCCATGACTCCTATTTAAAATTGGGGGGCAAATGTAAGGATAAGTAAATTAGATTAAAAATTAAATTCCCTATCTAGCACTTGACTCATCTTTCTCAGTCCCCATATTCAAGTATCAAACTAATCACCCATTTATTTCTTCCGAACATATGGCCTAGCCAATAAACATGTCTAATTCCAGATCGTTAGATTTAATAGTCAACATATGTCAGCATTAACTTTCAAGCACCTTCTTCAAAGCAGCGATACTTACCATATGTTTTTCAAGTGTTATCCACTTGAAACCACCACCATGGCGTTTTTTTTTCTCCCTGCTCTCGATCAGAACATATGTAGAAATGATCGAATAAAGACCTTACTTTTCTAACTTTAATCTGATTCTGTCTTAAAAATCATGACATATATATATATATATATATATATATATATATATATATATATATATATATATAAACGTTTGTTAACACTTTTCTTCGTGGTTTATACCTCTTTGTCCATGAAAGTACTAATATTTGCTACATTGTAATATCATTAGCCAAATATTTATAACTAAAAAGAAATAATAGTATTTCCCTTTCGTGTAACGCAATTAGATTAAGATAAAAAACGCTTTAAAATTAAAAATAATTAAATGAATGAAGTAATCACAATATAATAATTATGAATTCATTTGTTTTTATATATTATAAGTTAAAATTCAAATTTATTTGTATTGCAAATATAGCTTCTCAATCTATCTATGAGCAGCTTTTTCTTCCATTGTAACTTCTTACATGCAATTTTATGGTTTGGTACCATCAAAAACGCATCGTATGGAATAATGATGTCAAGTAGAATTGAATGCCACAATACTGTCGACCTATTAAGTGAAAATTACAATAAGGATGTGCCTTATCCTAAACCTATAACTAAAATTCACGAGATCTTTTACCTATAACATTATGCCACTAAAACTAAGATAATTTTTTTAAAAAAATAAATCTGTTGAAGCAATTCTTTTCTTATACTATATGAAGAGGTAAAAAAGGGTATCATTATACTCGAATATAGAGTTTGGGAACAATGCATATGTTACATTAATAATGTATAATATGTACCACAAAGCAATAACTTTATCTGGACATTTTCCTGCCTAAATGTTCATTATTGACAAGTAATAATACAAAAATGTCATGCAATACATCTGAAAGTACATTCCATACAGATTGAAGTAAATTTAGGGAATCCAATCTTATTTATAATTGATTTTTTTTTAAATATCAGCCAACAAGGGGTGAGCTGTCTTTATAGTAACCAATAAATTATCGTATGGACTACTTAAGAATTAAAGTAGAACTTCATGTGTTAACTCCAGCGTAAAGATTTATTTACGAATGCAAGTTCCATTATTCAGTACAGTACATAATGCAACAGTTACTTTTATTCTTAACTATTTGAAGGCTAGAATTGCTCTCTTCGAATCTTTGCAAGGAACATTTTTTACATAAGTTCACCTATATTATTAAATATAAAATTATTAAGATCCTTTGAATTTGTGCAATACAATTTATTATTGTTATTATAAATAAAACTTTAAGAACATCACATCATCACAACACGCGTCTTCTAATAATCTCCTCTGCTCAGCATCGCAAACTGCGTCCCTAGATGTCTCAATAGTTCCTTCGCAATCGAAGTGCGTTTATTAAGGCATTAATTTAAGTCCTCAGTGGCAATTACTGAGCATTTCGATCTTGTTACGGACGAAATGGCTTCTTAATGAGCTAGTTTTACTACTGTTAAGAACGTTTACAAAATGAGTTACGCGAGGGGTACACCCACGGGCTATTGGCACCATTGAAAGATACGCGAAAATTCCTCGAAAGGAGTAAAAATCAACGTGAAGCCGGGTTTCTCATTCATCAGAACCAGTTTCCGCGAGGGGAAATTTCGATTAGCGTAATGCGCCAGAAACGGCCGAAGCGTAAATTTCCGGCTAAGTTTTCCTCTTTTTCGTTTTAATCCCGCGCCGAAATCCATCGAAACGCTCTATGATTAAAGTTCAAAACATTGCGCAGGTGAGCTTAATGTGTGCTGAAAAGAAAGTGAAATGGGTGAGTAAATTCCCAAACTATACTAAACTGCCTACTGCTTGACGTTTTAGATGGATTGAATTTACTTGAGCTGTGTACCGACAGGTAAACGAAAAATGGTTCGGTTGTTTCGGTCCTCCTAAAGGGTAAGTAATGACATTAAAAATCTTTTTATGCTACTTTGAAGAAAACGTTTACGAGCCCAAATATTTATTATTTCTATGGGGAAGGGGATATTAATGTGAAGAAGAAGACACTTATTTAATTGTCTTCTTTAACAACTGTTGAGAGCAGGATTCATATATTCAAGAATTTATGGACGAAGTAATTTTAAAACTTAAGCACATATAAAAAATATTTACTTCACCCAATAAAATGTAATCTATTTTTTCCCGTGTGCTTTACTTGAAGGAATCATAGTAGTTTCTTTTTTCCAAACTGCTGTACTAAATGATTTAAGGAATAACTTTTTTTGCTTACACGCATCTTAAGGATTCTTAAAAAAATAACTGCATTCTGTAGAAAATTTTTTGATTTCTTAAGGAAATACTCTTGTTTGTTATAAATTAATGAGTCAATTTTTAAATGAGAATGGAAAAAAAAAAGAAATTCATTAAAGAATTTGCTTATGCATACATGAGATCAAAGAAACTTATTATTTCACAATGATTTGCTAATATTGTAGAACCGGAAGTAAGCAAAATGAAGTTAATATGGAGTAGATTAAATTAATTAGATAACAATAAATAATGCTAGCAGTAAAGAGAGCATTAAATAAGACAAATAGAATTAAGCAAAAAAAAAAAAATTGAAACAGCCGCCTTCTTAATAACAAAAGTATTTGAGGTATGTGTTTGAATGTTTTTACTTTGATGTTAAAAAATGATTTTTAACTGGAAAAAAACTTTTTTGAGGAAGCCCTTGTTCGATAAATGCAAATTTAAACGAAATAAGAATTGATTTCATTTTTAAAAAAAGTACACATTAATTAATGCAATACACTGATGCGTAAAAATTAAGGACGATATGGTTTTTCTAATGTAACGTCGTGTAAAAATATTCCGAATGGATATAAGTAATACCATAAGATCCACAAAACGTAAGAGCTCAGAAAAAGTTTTTAAAAAAAAGCTTTCCAAAACAAAAATCCACAGAATAAATTGGAGGTTTATTGAAAAATTAGTACCAAGCACAATGCAACAGAAGACCGAAATTTTCATGCGTTAAATGGCTAAAAAAAATTATTAACAAGTTTTTGAAGCATTGTTACTCTTATGTTAAAAAGGTACTCAACCTTTTTTTCTACTGGGCCGCATACATATATCAGTCATTTCATTTGGACCGCATGCATATCTTAGCTAATTCACGCGGGCCGTAACGTGAAGTTAAATGGGGAGAGGGGGGAGCGAGATAAATGGATCAAGATAACATTAGAAATTTAAAATGTGGAAAACTGATCAAAGTATTATAACTCCTGTTTGTCTTTTTTTAATTAATTTTTTATACATTTTTTATTTTTGTCACTAACACTAAATTAAAATAATTTAAGAAACGCTAATTCGAATTTTTGCATCAGTAAACGGTTTCATATGATTACCAATAACATAACAAACTTCATAGGATGTCTTTGTTACTGCTGTGACATTACCGCTGACAAAACATTTTGTTGCTGTTGCAAAGAATATTCACAATAAAGCCTATTTACATCTCTTGAAAGAGATCTAGAAGGAAAAGTGTCATTGAATAATTCCTGTGTTTACTGGTGTTTTTAAATACAGCACTTTCGTGACAAATCGAACAAGTACTGATCCATATTTGGTTTTCACTACAAAACAGTCAGCCTCGAAATCATTCGAATATTTTTCACTTACAAGGTATGAAAGATTGTTAAAAATGAGTTAAATTCATAAAATTGTCGCTTGTCTACTGTCGTCTGTTATCACTAATCTTAACCGTTACAGATAGAAAAGGAATATCAATTCGCAGCCGTACGACATCGACAGCAAAAAGACAAAATTGATATTTTTGATTTCTTGTCAAAGAATTTCCCACCAAATTTGCAATACTTTGTTCTGAAATAAGTGAATTTCTAAGAGCAATGGGCCATGATCGGGACACTTAAAAAGGCTCAGTGGGTTGCAGGTTGAGTACCGCTGCTCTAATCACTTGTAGCACCAATCGCAGTTCTGGAATCGTTACTCGCAATCGGTGACTTGCTACGAAGTCTCCCCAAAAATATATCTCAAACGCGTTTTATAAGATTTAGCTTCAGGTACCTGACAGCCAATCTATGTGGTTAATATCTTCACTCTATAATAGCTCTTTGACAGTCAATGTATGATAAAATGTAGCATTTTTGTCCGTGAAGAAGTTGAGATCCATTGTACTACTAGAAAGATCAATGTGAGAAAAGGGACTCTAGATACAATAGAGGATACTAATAACTGAGAATCCTTGAGAAATATGAAGATCAATACCAAGCATGATACATCCGTGAATGAGAAATCCATTGCTATCAAACTAAAATTTTTTGCTGATATTGGAGGGGTTATTAAGTGTTTCTTTTTCTCGCTAGATTTCTGCGCATCCAGAATCGCTAGTCAGACTGAATCTGATTTCGTCCAAGAAAGAAGGCGGATTTTGAGACAAAAAATATTCCTCAGGACGACATTTTCAATTAAACTGAATTCCATCTTTTTTTATTTTTCATTGATTGAGGTTACCATATGAATTTGGACAACTGTTGCAAAGTATCGTGTTGTTCACTTGTTGAACAAAAAGGATGATTGCGATGAACATGTTTCTTTTTTCGTTTGGAGTGGAATAATTATCGAATGTTTACACTTTGAGAAATTTTCAGAAATTTCTTGTACAAAAATAAGACATTTCCTAACAATTTAAGCTATATATCCAAAATATTTCTTTTATAGTATTTTGAAAGGCATTCAGACTGAAGTAGTAAAGGGTGTTTTTTTAGAGGTATAGAACTGTAAATTGCAATAAAACAACGATGTATTATTCGATTGACATGAATTTTTTTTTATTCGAAAGATACTCTTGTGGCATTACATTTTAAATATGATTTCTGGCATATGACTGCCACGGCTGGCTCGGATGTAGTCCAATCTGGACGTCCAATTTTCGATGACTTTTTCCAACATTTGTGGCCGTATGTCGGCAATAACACGGCGAATGTTGTCTTCCAAATGGTCAAGCGTTTGTGGCTTATCCGCATAGACCAATGACTTTACATAGCCCCACAGAAAATAGTCTAGTGGTGTTAAATCACAAGATCTTGGAGGCCAATTCACAGGTCCAAAACGTGAAATTAGGCGGTCACCAAACGTGTCTTTCAATAAATCGATTGTGGCACGAGCTGTGTGACATGTTGCACCGTCTTGTTGAAACCACAGCTCCTGGACATCATGATTGTTCAATTCAGGAAAGAAATAGTTAGTAATCATGGTTCTATACCGATCACCATTGACTGTAACGTTGTGGCCTTCATCGTTTTTGAAGAAGGATTCCACCAGCCCATAAAGCGCACCAAACAGTCAGTTTTTCTGGATGCAACGGTGTTTCGACATACAATTGTGGATTAGCTTCACTCCAAATGCGGCAGTTTTGTTTGTTGACGTAGCCATTCAACCAGAAGTGCGCTTCATCGCTAAACAAAATTCGCTTATGAAAATCGGGAACAACGGCAATCTCGTTTTGTGCCCATTCGACGAATCTACGCCTTGCTTGATGATCGTTTTGATGAATTGCCAAACCAAACTGAGAATAAATCACTTGACAGCTGTTAAATCGGTCGCCATCTTGGAAAGTAATGCCAACTTAAACTTCTATACCTGAAAAAAAAACACTCTTTATAAGGCAGTTATAATTATAGTAAACACCAGATAAAAAAAAGATTATTTTATTTTAGTCAGACATATCCAGATGTAAATTTAAATAAATTTAACAGTCAATTATATTTATTTATTTATTTTATATTTTGTAGTCGAATATTAATTAATATAGGGAAAATGTTACAAATTTATGTTTTACATTATATGTCTCAGATTCTTGTACTTTGTAGAAGCTTAATTTATGCTGGTATCAAGGTATAAATTAACTAACTAAACTCCATAAGAAAATAAAAAAATTCAGGTAAATATAATTAAAATATAAACAGAAATGAACAGAAAAACATTCAGCATATCTCTCTTTGGCATAACACAAAACTCAGTTTCTTTCTCATACGGATAATGTACTATTTCAAAATCGTATGTTGCCATAGTAACCGAATGGTTACGATCACGAGCTCCATCACAAATTGAAGTTGGTGCGCGTTAAACCTGGAGGTTCATTGTCCACAATTTGCTGTAGTCAGGAACTTAAAACTTAGATTCAAACAAATATGTAGTTATTTGATCGTCATTAGAAACTATAATACACTTTGCTAATAGCCCTCATACTACTCCTATATGATGCATTCATATTTATCGAATGATCTCCCCCTTCCCCTCCTTCAAATGGAGCTGGGAATTGATATTTAGCCATTGCAGATCTAATACATTCCCCGGGTGCTGTTGTCACATTTTAGAGAGGCGTCATATGGGTGAATACAAATTGCTGCAATATAATTTAGAAAACTAACTTCTTGGGTGCACTTTAGGAACCTTTAACATGCCGTCTCATCAAACGACATGAATGCTGTCAATTTGCTGCATCATGAAAGTCCCCCGACTTGGGCAGGAATCGAAACCGTAAACTTGGTCGAACAAGGCCAGATTAAAACCAACTACACCACCCAACTGTCATCGATCAATCTACCCGTTCTATCTATCTCGTAAAAAATTTCTTCTTTTAAAATGGATTTACGTGTTCTCGAAAAAAAAATCTTGAAATACTTACTTCAGACAAAGTTGAATACTTAGAATAAAATACGTATGATAGATATTTGTATTAAATTTATAAACTATTTTCATTTATAGAAAAAGTTAAATGCTTTTTATTTTTAAGTAAATACCTGAAGAGTAAAACATCATAAGTAAACTGATCAAAAACAAGATTACTTACACTAACACATTTTTTTTATGTATTCTAGTATTTAAACTATTTCTTAAAACTGTTCCAGTTGCATTTAATGCCTCTCAATGCAGTTTAGTGCATTTAAAAAAAGGTTTTGTAATCATGCTTTGAATGTTCTTATTTATTTGGGGTTTTTTATAAATCTTTCTAAAATAAATGCATTACAGTTGCAAAAGTTCTCCAATTTTTTTTAAAAGATCGGGAAATGCAAAACACACACACACACATTTAGTAGAACTTTAGAAATAAAAAAATATACAACAAAAATAGAACTTAAGGTTTTCTAGTTCATCAAAGCCTGTTTCTTTGTATATGAAATGAAGTAAAAATTCCACTTCCTATAAATTTTAGGCAAACAACATCGGAATTGATAGTTTCAGTTTTAGTACTTCAATTAAAAACTTCAACTTTTATGTCTCACTAAAATTATAAAGAAATTCTTGAAATATGCCTTAGATTCAATAAATAAATTACAAATAATGCACTTTTTGAAAACTTTATAACAAATATTTGTATAATTACTCCACTTTTAAAATTAAATTTTACTAATAAAGTGCACTGTACAAGAGAGTAAAACAAATGAGGCTTTGAGGATTCTTTTGATTAATTCCATTTAACTATACTTAATGTACTATATTTCTGAAAACTCATTTCATTCAAGTATAATTTTTTCACTTCGTAAACAATAATGTGTTTCCCTTTTCAGTTACTGTTACATTATTTAAGTATGACTTTTTCATTGATTAACTAAGAAGTGTCATACGTAGAAAAGATTGGATAAAGTTTTAATTTTTCAGAATAAGACTTAAGAAATTTTCTGAACAGGGATGAATTGTGAATGCTGTTTCATATTATTTGAATTATTTATTCATATAAAAAATGAATAAATTCTAGTCAATTTTGTTAACTATTGGAATTTTTCAGTATATTAAAATTTTTCAATATAATAATAAAAACACATTCTTCCTAAATTTAAGTAGTGCGATCTAACTATGTTTTGAGTATAATGTGCTTATAAAATTGCTTTTCAATAATCATAAATCAATAGTTAAACTAAATGTATGTTGATGCAGATCAAATTGCTTATAGGTACGTAGTTTTCTATACAAATATAATTCAAATATTGTTTCTAAACCTGTACAAATATATCCTAAAGTAGTCTTGTAGAAATAGAAGTAAACAAAAATGTATGTGCTGAAGTATTTTTAAATCTGACTTGTAGAAGAATTTCTACGTAATAATAAATTTGCTGATGCATTTACAGATCATAATATGGCATGCAAGTGACATATATATTTGTTTCATCTGAATTTTTTTTACAATGAAGTATCAAAAATTGCTATTAAAACAGCTTTAAGCTTAGTAATTTATTTTACCACAGTGTTTCTCAAACTGTGGGGCGCACCCCCTGGGGGAGTGATAATCAAACGAGGGGGGTGCGAGCATATCGAAAAGTCGAAAATAAAAAAACATTATTTAAAAATATTATTAATTTGCTGAAGGGAAGCAAAACAAAACACATTCTAAAACAATAAAAAATAAAATGCACATTTACACCGATATAATACTTTTATAAATGTATCAATACTGCACACCGTATTTGATAATTAATTTAACAATACCAAGTTAAGAACAAGTTGACAAATTACCAGTGACACCATGGGCTTGTCATATATAAAATTATCTATGGAATATAATGTGCTTTTCTTAATAATTTGCACGGTTTGCAATTAAATTGTATCGCAGATTTACGTCAAAGTATATTATTAACGAATTCAATTGATTGTTATTGTTTGGATGGGGAAGGGGACGCGAAGAAAATTATGGCTGAAGATTGGGTCGCAAGTATTGAAACTTTGATAAGCACTGTTTTACCATGTATAAACTGCAGTAAATAGTAAACATTTTGCATTATGGAATACTTGTGTCTTGTTCCGAGACAACCTTATCTTCAGCAACAGGGTTCAAATTTAGAAATTTGTCTAAATTATGTTCTTTGTTTTCCAGTTCTTGGAAAGAATCAGAATCGTCAATAATCTCATTTTCTAAATTTAGTCCACGTTTCTGATTCTCTCCCATGGTGAATCTTCTTTACTGTTTTGAAATAAATTCAAAGATTATTACGCTAAGAAAAATTGAAATACCACCTACAAGAATAACAATGTAATCCGTCCGTTGTGGTGCAAAAGGAAGCAGCAGAAAGGGGAAAGAAGGATTTCCAGATAAGTGCGAAAGATGGAATAAAACATAAGAATTCCATAAATAAGTTACTTAACTTTTTACAAACAGAAAGAATAAAGTAGAGTTAGAAATAATATTCAAATACTAATGTAAAGCCTTTCAAATTTGAAGCAAAGCTTTTGCAATGGAACGAAAAGAATAATGAAAGGAGAAAAGTAGACAAAATAAAGTCAGTTCATTGTTGTATCAAGACCAGTATGTGTTTTCTTACTGTGTATTTAGAAAACTTAGCCATAGTGAGAAAAATAGATCACGTAAATAATTATTTCTTCGTATATTTTATGCATAAGTTGAATCTACATTTTACCCAAAATCCCAATGATGTTATAAATGTAGGTGCATTTATTAAAATAGTTTAGTTAAAAATTGTTTTTAAGAAGACTTTTAAATATTTCATCAAAAAACTTGGAAAAATTTCATTTTAAAGAAAAAAAAACACTATTATATAGAAGTAATCTAAAAAAAATTAGTTACAATAAACTAACACATATTTTATCGTGTTGATTTCTAAGAAATATATTTCATCGTGAAAATAGTTAAAGTTCAAACAATTGAAGATTATTAAAAGTGTACAAAGACATAATTGACTAAGGCTTTTTTCATAAAATTGAAAATTTACTCAACTGAACTTAGGACACATTTTCTGCTAATAAAATATCCAAATCTCTATAAAAATTCACATTCTTATACCATCTGTTTATAATACTGTATTTTTAAAATATAAAAATATTATATAATAACGCATTCATCATTAAGTATGGGAGGTGAAATGTGGAACTCATTTCATGCTAGAGAAAAATGACTGAAATCAAATAGAAATAAATAGTATAGTAAAATATGCTTTTTTCTTAATAGAAAAGCGAAATCATAATATATTAATGCTGGATAACTGTTCTGTCTATGAAATGTTTCAACTTTTAATTTTGTTCTCTCACATCGGGAAAAAACAAACTTAACCAAAAGTGATTTTGAAAATCGCATTTTAATTTTCAAGAGCAACACTTTAAAAATACTGTATTTTTCTCAAGCGGGCCCAGAAAAAACGTAATGCAATTCGCTTTGAATAAATTCCACTATCATCTTTATATTCAAACATTAGTGAATGCTAAAAAATAATCAATAGATGGCAGGGGTAAAATTTATCAGTTCCATGTTTTCTAGAATAGAAAAAATTTAGTTCCTATGTATAATAACGCATAAATACATTTAACTGAATAAGTATTGAGGTAACTTTCAACAGTTTTCGGTTTTTTACCCTCAGAAAAAAATATCTCTAAAATAATGTAAGTAAATAAAGTAATTTTTTTTCCAGCAATAAGTAGTAGCAATATTTAGTATATAGTATGATACAATTATTTTAAAAGACAAGGAAAATATAAAATGCCTCTTATATATAATGTATATTGCCCTTTCCTTTTAAAATGTATATAATATAACCAATCTTGTTTAAGGGGACACAATACGATTCAATTGACCAAAATTGGTCAAAAATCCAATGTAATTTTTTAAACCTAAATTATTCTTTATATACTTTTCTATAACCTCACAAAATTTGAAAGCTATAAACTTAAAAAACGCAGAATTATGATAGCTTTTACGTTCGTTTTAATTCACATCCCAATGGCAAATCAAAACTTTAAACGTGCTTATCTCAAAAGATATATATATATATATATATATATATATATATATATATATAACTTGTTTGTCTTCATTTAAAATCCTAAGGCTTTTTTTCTATTGTGCCTAATGTTCTGAATTTTTTTACCTATTGCTAATAGTACATGTAATAAAAGTTGGTATTCATTTTGATCAAAGCAATACTTATTTTTTTAAACTCAGAACTTATACATTTTATAAGGAATTTTCAATAAGCATTTATAAAAAGAAGTATAGTACGAATACCAATCATGTTATCGCAAAATCCATTCCAATTGTTGTTATACATAGTTAAACGTACTTGTAAATCAAATTTCATGCGTGTACGTCGATTTTTGTAGGGGAGGAGTAGCATTTTATAAAATCACTTCACAATTTTTTTTTCTTTAAAAAATTAAAAGAGTAGCTTTTTATGAAATTTTTAGCACAAAAGCTGTTTTATATAGTATACACACATAGAAGGCAACCAAAAAAATTTAAAAAATTCTTATAAATTAAAGATTTTTGCGTAAATTGTACCATGTCCCCGTAAATAAAAATACATTGTTTACTGTGTTTTCCTACACGTCATTACAGTTGACAAACTCATTAAGTGTTTTTGCCATCTTTGAAATTCATTACATTTCATAATTATTGTTCTCTATATTTACTTGACCAAAAAAGTCTGAATACTTTTTAATTAAAAATAAATAACGAACCAAATAAAATATTTGAAAAAAATGCACTTTTTTTTTATTTTTCTAATTTCGCTGCTTCTTTTTTTATAATTATTGCATTACCACAGTACTCCCCGACATGTCTACTTGACAATCTACAAAAACAGATTATCCGACTCCTCACCGCCCGAGTTCTTTTATTTTATGAAACTTGTTACAGAGAGTTTTTTTTTAAAGCAGCAGTTAATGAAAACATTTCTAAGAAGTTCTTTCTTTTCTAACTATATGTTTGCCTTAATTTTAACCTTAGAGTTTTAAAAAAACTTAAGACAAAAAAAATAGTATTGGCTTTTCAATTTGTTTTCGACTTTCGTATCACGATTAACTTTTTTAATTCAATAAAACTTTTCTGGAAGCTAAATTTTACTCTTTACGAGCCTGCATAATCGGTGACACTTGAAAACTTGCTTTTTGATGTTATCTTTCTCCTCGATGCGCCATCTCTTCGTATTTCGTATTGCAAAAGTAATTATGTGGATCTCACGTTATTTTCATGTTCTTCTCGACTTCCATTTTTTTTTATTTTTGTCTCTTTTTAAAAATGTCATAAAATATGACATTTTTAATAATATGACATGATATTAAATGACCGAGAAATTAAATAAGGTTTCAAGTTATGAAGTTTAAATACATGTAAAAAAATTAAAAAATTAAGAAAACAATATAGAAAATATTGTGAGATTTTTCTTACTTTTAATGTGATCTTTTATAAAAGATTTATATTCTGATTCATCGATTACATTTCTTCGAGATAACTCATGTTTTTTCCAGATATAACAACAAGTTTTCTCGTTAAATGTGTAACAACCTTCCTGGACGCAGTTGAAAGGAGAGATCAAAGTTGTTAATTGTTTTATTTTTATTGAAAGAATAATTGCCAAATTTCATTGCAATTTTGTCCAATTTTATTTAGACCATGCTTAACTTCGACTTAAAATACATTAACTTCGTATATTTAATTTGCAACTTTTATTTTTTCTTGCCAAGAAATCATGATCACAAACTCGTGCCTGGAGTTGTCAAGTCTCGGATATGAGTCCTAGTACCACTGGAGACAAAAGAACCGTTATTTTGCGCAAGTGTATAAATAGATAATATTTACGATATTTAGTGTCACTTGGATTAGAAAATGTATATAAAATTGTTTTAAGAATAGTATTACAATAAAACATTATTTAAGTACCATATTTTGGCAAAAAATGAACATAGAATGATCCATTTTTAAAATATTCTCCTTTTGTGAAAAATACTTCTATTATAATAGTATTTTGCCTGTATACAGCTCAAACCTCTGTACAGAGGCTCAACTAGAATTTTTGAAATATATTGCTAAGAAGTGGGTTTATCCATGTGTTACGACAACAGAGGGGAGAAATTTTAAGAAAAAAACGCCAATAATTATTTCAATTGGTTGTAACTCTGAAAATAATATGAATTTTTCAAAAAAAAATAGTTCAGACTCTTTGGAGAAGTTTTTTCTTTATATAAGCAAAATATTATTATTTTAGATGCATTTGTTATAAAAGAACATTTTGAAAAAGGTTATTCTAAACTAATTTTTTGCCGAAATATTGTATTTAAATCAGTGCTTCTCAAAGTTTCAATACTTGCGAACCAATTTTCAATCACAATTTTCTTCGCGCCCCCCATACTATAACAATGTACTGAATGCAATAATAATGTACTTTGACGCTAAAACTACAATGCTATCTTAATTATAAACCACTCAAATTATCAAGATAAATATTAAATTTTTTATGTTTCTTTCAAATACTAGGTATTTTAAGCAAGCTATTTTTAAGTAATAGATCTTTTAAGTAAAATATATGCTTTTAAGTAATAAGAAAAGTATTATGTTTCTTTTTTCTTTTCTACTTTTTAAACTGGAACAGAAAACAATCAAAAGTGCAACGCGTATTTTTTTTTACGTCAGAATGTATTTTGTTTTGCTTCCTTTAAGTAAATTTTTATAACTTTTTAAAATAATCTTTTATTCACGACATTTGATATGCTCGCGCCCCCCTCATAAGTTTATCACGTCCTACTAGGGGGCACGCCCCACAGTTTGAGAAACACTGATTTAAATAACTGTTTTTGTCAAAAGGTCCTTAAAACACTTTTATGCATGTATTCTAATCTAAGTGACACTAAATATCATGGAAATTATCCATTTATGCGTCTTTTTAAAATCACGGTTCCGAACGTAGTCGGATACCTTAACCGAGATTCTATAGTATGAGATCTGTCGCAAATGGCATTTGCATGGCTTCACATGGCACTATTAATAAAAAAATCAAATCTTACCTTTTCTGTTAAATTATTCTTGTGATATTAATTTGGACACATTTGTTTTATCTCTCAACATGAAAATCATTAATTTCAAGAAAGGAAACTATTCAAACTTTTATTTTGATCTGTCTGAATTTAGTTATTACCAGAGCACATTAATTGTATTAGATAAAGTAAGATTCTGGTAAAAGTTACAGAATTAAGATAATCCAGTAATATAAATCACTGACGTGGTTACTTTTTCACCAAATAAATGAAGAAAATGTTAAGTAGATCGAGTGCATTAATGACTTCTAGACAAAAAATTTCAAAAGATAAAATAATGGTACGATAACTATAAGGCATCGTTATTAAAATATAAGATTATAAATATTAAAAATATTTTTTTGTGTTCTTTCAACTTAACTTATTAAGAAATATAAGCTTCTTTATTTCTTCTGCATATTTTCTATTGAGGAAGCAAGTTTTATTCTTTTTTTTAAGAAAATAGAATCTTATCAATATGAAAATGGTTCTTTCTGAAGTTCATTAAGAAAAAAGATTATTTAAAAAATGCACGCTGATGTTCGAGATTTAATGATAATAATGGCTTTCACATCGTTGTTTTTAGAAATTTATTTAAATTTTGTAATTATTTCAGTAATATCACAATAACCATCCATATTTTAGCATATGAACCTAATTAATTCGATTACATCATTAAAAGTTAGTATTTTTTTCATTAATTGTACAGGAAATTCAAAACTTTGTATTATATAAATTTCATTTTAAAAACCTAAACTTTTTATACCAGAATATGTTGTAACAACACATTATTCTGGTATATTCAATTATATCTTCTAAAAATTGTAAATTTTTATGCTAAAGCTTATTGAAAAGCATATTTATATCATACAGTCAGATGTATATATAATCTAAAGAAATAACACAATCTCCCTCAACACAAACAAGAAACAAATAAAATAAACTATCAAAAAAGAATGACAGAACGAGGAAAGGGGAAAAAATTGGAAAAATTCCAGGTAACAGGAAAAGAAATGACTCCTATGAAACAATCTCGTGGATCTTTCACCAATCCTTTCTATCCCGATCCATAAAGAATGAATGAAAAGACCTTTCTGGGAACATTCAAAAGGATCTAACAGGAAAAGTGCCAATGCAGGAATAATTCACTTTTGCTGGTAATTACGCGACGAAGGCGACGAGGGAGAAAGACTTGGGGAAAAGACTCCAGTGAGAAACTTTTCTCGATAATTAGTGTGACTTGAACGTAATGGCCAATTGCCTGGTGATTCGGCATTTGATTTCTAAAGGGATGTATCATCCTTTTCCAACTATCTATAAGAGGTTCATCTTCTGATAGGACTATTCGGTTTAACATTATGTTCAAGGGTCTCTGACAGAAGTAGATTTCGAATAAATGTACTTGAAGAATAAAAGGGAAAAACTTTCTGCTTATATATATACTTTCGATGTAGAACAGACATTTTTCTTTTATTCTAAAGAAAGTACACTGATTTTTTTGATGATATTTCATAAAATGTGATACGTGTTTTAAATTAAGTACATTATTTATCACTTGGAGTAAATTTAAAAGCCAGTATGATAAGAATTTTTCATAATTACTTGTAAATTTTGAATAATACATGGTATGTATGTATGTATGTATGTATGTATGTATGTATGTATGTATGTATGTATGTATGTGTTATGTATGTATGTGTTATGTATGTATGTGATGTGTGTATTATGCTCAAATGTATATATTATGGATGGCTATAATGTATGTAGATAATAAATATTATCTGCATGTGCATATATAAATAAATAGTTAATAAAAAATATAACTTGACAACTCAAGTGATAGTACTTTTAATTTATATTTGTAACTTAAATCTTTATGAAAGGTTTTTATATAAGGCTATTGAAACTAATATTATTTACAAAACTTTGTTGCCTAAAGTCTTTCTTTGAGTTGCCTAAAGTCTCCATTTTCCCTTTTTGTTTACTAGTAACGCATAGTTTAGTTTTATCATTCCGAAGTCTATGTGCAAAAATATTTAAGTTTAACTTCTGAGTATTTTAAGAAATTCAGAGAATTATGTATTAATTTACTGTTTGATAATACAAACACATAAAGCATATGATAAAGTTACCTATGCAAAGATGATTCCAACTTATAATGACGATTTAAACAAAAGAAACGGAATTAATTTTTTAATTTAAATATTTAAAAAAACTTTACTTTACACAAGCAAAAAACTATGCCTAGATAGCTTCCAAATTATGATTTTATTTTATCGTTGTGTGATATTCGACAAAGCAATTTATGTTTATTGAATTTCCATAATTAGAATATTTAATGTGAAAAACTTCGATTTCAAACTTACACACAACACGGTTTCAAAAATATATTTTTACTACGATTGCGAAAGTATAAGATGAAAGATAAAAAAAGTAAGGAATAAAATCGAGTGTAAATAATAATAAATATATAAATATCTGATACACATATATATATATATATATATATGTGTGTGTGTGTGTGTGTGTGTGTGTGTGTGTGTGTGTGTATAAAATGTAGAATAATATGGTAAAGCAGTCAAGATTTCAAATTGCCGAATATAAATTATTGCAATAAATTGAGTGTATCATCTTGTACATAAAAATTTAATTTGCAGAAGTTGTACTTTACTTAGTAAAACAATAAAGATAAAAAGTAGACAGATAAAGAATAAAATTCTTGGCTATTATTATTATTATTATTATTATTGTGTTGTGGCAATAACCTATTAGATAGAGAGGGCTGTGATTTATAAGTTTGAATTTTGATTTTATTAAAGGCAGTCGTAAGAAATAACAAGGGTTTTGTTCTTAATTTAAAAGAGTCTCTAAGTTTTCATGAGTGAAAGCTTAGTGAGGAAAGTTACTTTTATACAAGACTTTCATTCGTCATCTTATCTAGTTCAAAATTATGAATCCATCGCAAATACATTGTGTGTAAAAATATACTTATTTATCTTTTTATAGATCGTAAATTAACAAATTTATGTTTAAAATAAAAAATGAAAACGAAAGATCTAATACTTTTAGAGTAGATAAGGATTGCCAGCAGCAATACGATAAAATTTAAAATGCTAAAACTCTCTTTTTACATAAATTTATATAATAATAATTTCTTCTGAAGATTTAAATCTACAAGTATATTTAATACCACATATATTTCAAGTAATTACATCGTTAATAAACAGTTTCACAAAACAATCCATCAGGAACAAATATTCAATAAGTACTAATTATTTAGAAACGTCTCACTTAAAGCCAAGAAGAAACATCCTTTCATTCAAGAATCTTCCTTTTTGTTCCTTAATTGTATGATAATGAACTGTATTTAAATGGTAATTTCCCATGGGAGAGTGAGCATTGTGGAAATGATAATAAGGACCTATCATTGTTTCTTTTGGGAAAACAAGCATTTAACGGTCTAACAGATTGTTGATCATAGAAGTTAAAGTCAAATATTTGTGTAAGGTTAAATGTAGATTCTTGTTTAAATTGATGACCGATTTGTTCTGCTGGCATATGAAAAAAAGAATATTTTTAAGAAACAATTTAAAAATTTCAAGATCTTAAGAATAGAATTTTTGGTTTTGCGTTTTTGGTAAATGTGATAAGTTGTTTTTGAATGAAAAAACGAGATGAGGATAGAAAAGAAAGTAAGGAACTCAATTTTTTAAGGGAAGTAAAGTTACTATATTGAAAGAAAGATAATTATGAGATTAACCGTCTACTTGTTAGAACTTCCATTCAGGTAAAAATGCAATTTAAAAGTACTTAATATTATTTATTAAATCATTTGTTTCTCATAATTTTCTACTTCATTTTAACTTGATAACAATTGAACTCTATTCGCAGTGATTGGTAATAATTAACTTGAATTGTTAATAATTAACTCGAATAAATATCTAATCAGTTTGTATATATATAGCAGCCTTTCACGAATACTTTCCTCAGCTAATCTCCGAGGAAATTTTGGATATCATTTGATATGAGAACTTCGACTTGTGAAATAACAAATATATATGCAGATCAGTATGCTGCATTATTTAGCAGCGGTCGCCAAAGTGGTGGTACGCTGGTCCCCAGAAAAAAGTGTGGAATATACTTATACATCACGGTAAGTTATGATTTAAGATGCATTGAAATATAATTCAATTCATAACACGAGAAAAGTTGCAAAAACGCTACTTATAGAATAATGCAACGGTAAATAAGTCGTACTGCTTAACTTCATTGTTTTAGCTACATGTTTTGTCTCGTCTCGTTTCGCATTCTTCTACTGTTTCACTCTCCTGTTTGTCGTATATGTATATCAATTGAAGCATTTAAAGGTGGGCTTACGGACGTATTGAGTTCAATATAAAATATATTCAATATATTAGTTGGATTACTATTGGGTTAGTTTTTGTGCATTTTCTTTTGTTTATTGTGGTGTTTTTTTAAGACAGGTATGATTTTAAATCTTAACCATGCGCATCTTTTTTTTATTTGATATTTATTGGGATAAAACTAATTTGACTTTCTAAATTTCTTTTTTTTTTTTTTAGATTTCATATTTGGTTACAATTAATAGTTTTATTTTATTAACTAGGTACATTTTATGTGTGTGTTCTTAGATCACAATTTTTTTTACAAATATATTTAACACTTAAAAAATCCTATTAGTGGTCCGTGGATTTTAAATTATGAATTTACTGGTCCGTGAGGTCAGAAAGTTAGGTGACCGCTGTTACTTAGAACAAGTGTAGTGAATAGGGGAGAGAATGATAGACGCAAAATGTCAAGAGGTGGATAAAAGTAAAATCAGATTGTGAGTGAAAAAGATTGAGAGGAAATTGCTAATTATAAAAACTATCGTATAGAACAAGGACAGGGGCCTGGGTGGTGATCTAATTTTTTGTACACAAATTTTGTATGACTCCATTAACATTGCATTGCACAAAATTTACACACACGTGGGTACTTCTAAACGTGTTTTACCAGCTGTATACTATTGATTTGCAGTAATAAACATCCGCAATAAGTTTTTACTTTGAATATTTAATTAATAAAATTAAGAAAAATGTTATATAATGTATTCACATGGTAAATTATACAAAAAATATAACCTGTTCATTAAGTGTAGTTCTTGAGCTCACTTCTGAGATCATTGCCTTTTATTCACAACATTATATGTAAGATTTAAGTATCAATGGGAAGGTTAATCATTTTTAATTGTGTTATTAAATCTTGGAATTATAGTAGACACTTCCGGGTGAATTACTTCGTCGATATTGTTTAGATTTGATTCATACTCCAATAATAATCTAAATTAGCAATAAATTATCAGTTGCCTTTCACAATAAAAGTTAAACTAAGTAATCAAATTATTATTAGTATTAATAATGAACAAATTTTGTTACGCAAAAACATATATCCCAAGTCCTAAAATTTTTGGCGACCCCAGCTGCAAGTCACGCGATCCCTAGAGTTTAAAAAACACTGGTATAGAAAAAGCTCAATGAAGGATTCTTAAGCAATGGTATTTCGGATAGATTCAGAAAGGTTAGAAGTCTTCATCTAAGTAAACAAAAATAAGTAAAGCTTTCTTTAAATATTTAACATTTTGTTAGAGTATTGTTCCATTTTACACACATTGTGATTTGAAGGAAATCCCAATAAAAAAATCTTTATGTTCAGAATGAATGTATCAAGTTTAATTAAACATATATTCAATGCTTCATACGAATATAAAATGCTTATTTTATATACTAATATTTTTGCTATAAAAAAGTTTATGTATATGGTGTTTTTTTTCCAGGTATAGAAGTTTAAGTTGGCATTACTTTCCAAGATGGCAACCGATTTAACAGCTGTCAAGTGATTTATTCTCAGTTTGGTTTGGCAATTCATCAAAACGATCATCAAGCAAGGCGTAGATTCGTCGAATGGGCCCAAAACGAGATTGCCGTTGTTCCCGATTTTCATAAGCGAATTTTGTTTAGCGATGAAGCGCACTTCTGGTTGAATGGCTACGTCAACAAACAAAACGGCCGCATTTGGAGTGAAGCTAATCCACAAGTGTATGTCGAAACACCGTTACATCCAGAAAAGCTGACTGTTTGGTGCGCTTTATGGGCTGGTGGAATCATTGGTCCGTACTTCTTCAAAAACGATGAAGGCCACAACGTTACAGTCAATGGTGATTGGTATAGAGCCATGATTACTAACTTTTTCATTCCTGAATTGAACAATCATGATATCCAGGAGCTGTGGTTCCAACAAGACGGCGCAACATGTCACACAGCTCGTGCCACAATCGATTTATTGAAAGACACGTTTGGTGATCGCCTAATTTCACGTTTTGGACCTGTGAATTGGCCTCCAAGATCTTGTGATTTAACACCACTAGACTATTTTCTGTGGGGCTATGTAAAGTCATTGGTCTATGCGGATAAGCCACAAACGCTCGACCATTTGGAAGATAACATTCACCGTGTTATTGCCGATATACGGCCACAAATGTTGGAAAAAGTCATCGAAAATTGGACGTCCAGATTGGACTACATCCGAGCCAGCCGTGGCAGTCATATGCCAGAAATCATATTTAAAATGTAATGCCACATGATTATCTTTCGAATAAAAAAATTCATGTCAATCGAATAATACATCGTTGTTTTATTGCAATTTAAAGTTCTATACCTCTAAAAAAACACTCTATATTTGTATGTATGCGTATTTGTTTGTCTGCGTAACTTATAATATTGTTGTTTACTCACGGTCTTCAATATTGAGACATGCAGGACCGTTTTATTTTAGGTATTCTAGCGTGTTCATTTAAATGAGATTTAAATACTTTTTCAGAATGCAAGCACATTTATCACCTTAAGTGATTACTCTAAATACCCTCATGTTGTAAATTGGATTGTTATGCAATCGTTAGAGAAAAAACTGCAACTGGACACCGTTATGAATGAAGTCTTTCATGTCTAAGTTAAAATGATGCAAGAATGTTAGAAAGGATTCCTTGTTATGGCATCGGTCATTAATTGCTTCTGTTTAAAATTACTTCCTACTAAGAAATATCTTGCAGATGAGTATTTAGAATGTGAGAATGACATTTATTTTAGATGGCCAATGTCAAAATAACATATGAATCTTTTTCAGCTATAAATAATGTCAATCCTTAACTGTGATTATAAATTACTTTAAATATGTTTACTCATATAAAAAAATAATTTTGGATATTGATGAAGAGATCAGTTTTTATGTTAGAAATGATAAGCAAAAAAATTATATTTTCTACAAGATCAATGAGTTTGGGAACAACAAAGTAAGGAAATAAAATCAAAACAGGTTGAAAATTAAATCAGTTTGAAAATTATTTGGCTTGTTTTCCTTCCTAACTACAAGAAAATTCCTAGAGTACTAAAATGTATGAAATAGTCTGAAAATAAAATAAGGTCAAAGTCACCTAAGAATCTTGTGAAAAGTCATTTTAAGTTAACCTTACTTTCAACCAGCTTTTTTTTTTTTCTACTCTTGTTTACTCCTGCATGAAATGTCTATCAATTTATTGGCTAATAAATATTTGATTTTATATTAGTTTTATTATAATTATTTGTAAGTTTGTTTTAAGTTTTAGGATTAAAAAACCAAAAATTTTATGCTCTTTAACGTAAATTTGTGACAAAGTATTTTTTTATTCACTTCTTATATATTCGTGAAAACAATTTCGCTTTCAAAAAATAACAATTACACTTGTTTTCTCCCACTAATCAACTTAGTAGGATTAAAAACCGAAAAGTTTTTATGGTCTCATTAATTAAGTTTTTGAATTTCGTTTTGGGGAAACAAATACGTACAATACAATATCTTTACCCTGCGATGCTATAACACTTAAAAGCCAATGTATCTCAAGAAATAAGTTATTTTCTTTTAGTAAATTAATGATGCTACAAAAGTGATTCTTGGACCTAATTGCACACATGAAATTTCATATCAAGTGATTTTTAATCGACGATTAATTTATGAAAGCTTATTCTAAATAAGCCAGATTTAAAATGACACAATAAAGTATTTAAAAGATAAGTTTGTGCTCCAAAATAAAGTAATTTGGTGAGTGCTGAATTTTAAAACAATTTAACAAATACAGAATTCTTATTTTTAAATATTTGAGTGTATCAAATGTGGATAGATTTGCTTATTAACATCGTATTCAGATGCAACACGATGGCTGTTAGCTATATTCCTCGTAATTTTGAACCTTTTCAGATACCTCTCCCTGTTCTAATTTATTACACAGTGCTAATGTGAGAACTTGAAGCCTTGACAAATTTAACGTGCATCCTCTTTTCTACAAGGTGGATATAAATCATTTTAAGAATTGTTGGAATAATTCTTAACCCTTTATATACCGACGGTACCACTCAATTTAAAATGGCATAGAATAATCCTTTTTACGAATACTCTGACGATACTTAGCAGGATCATTCTTTTAAGTCCACTCTTTCAAAATATATGGCTGCACGGGTTCTATGGTGAGCATTTTAGCGGGAAAGGCGAATAGTTTTACAGCAGAAGTTGCGTTTTCGGTTGAATTGCGAAGATTGTCATTTTTGTTCCGTAAAAATGGTCAATGTCAAAAGGTAAGTGTGTTATTGTGTGTGTGTTAAGGAAAACCTTAGAAAACGATTTAACTATTTATTTTAATTGAGCAGTGTATATAATTAATTTTACAGTTAAGTATCTTTAGTTAATTAATTTGCTCTAACGGATTACATTTCCCAAAGTTGAGTATTTTGTTTATGTATATCCCTTAATTTTCAATTTTCAATGTAGTGATATAAAAAAATATTACATGAAAAAAAACTGCAGTTAACCATAAGGTGGTAGATCAAGGGTTAAAAGGATTCTTTAAAACTTCCATTTTCGATAAGTATTCTCAATGCTAATTACATTTTTCATCTTTAAAATTATTCCTGGTACTAGGGCTCGAGCCTACGACTATTTCTAATGCGGATTGTATTAATGAAGTACACTATCAGTTCTTGAAAGCATTCATTTATGAGTGCTATTGTGTAAAATTTTTAAAAAAATATTTCATTTTCTTAAGTTTCGATTTATTTAGAAAAAAATGTCAAATATGACTCGCACATCTTGAAAATCTAATTTATTTGTTTTCTTTTATTGAGTATGAAATCATTGCTTACGAATTCAATTTATAGAATTTTTTAAAAAAAAATTTTCTTGGAATTTTACTTTCACATTTATAAATATCTTTCAAACATACAGACATAAGCACGTACGCACGCCTTTTTAATTTATACGTATAAAAGTTTTAAAAAAAATTAAAGTATTGTTTCCTTTTCTCATTAATAATAAAGATTAAATTGCGATTCAGACATTTATACACATATAAAAAGAAGAATTTTAAATAGAAAAATTAATGATAATATTAATATCTCAGAAAAAATAAAGTAGTTGAAAAAGTGGCGCGCACAGGAATTTTCCAGGAGAGGTCAGAGATCAAAATTCCACCATTCTCGTATTATGCTCCAATACGCCGCCCAACACATTTCTCTGATTTTGTCGATTTTGGGGAGCAAAAAGCAGTAAAAAATTAATTATTGAGTAAATAATTAGCATTAATTAAAAAAATTAATTATTAGCAACAAATAATTTAATTTTACGTACTGTATACGTAGAATTATAAGCAATCGATAAAAAAAAAAATTAAAGAGTCCCCGGGTCTGAACACCCTCCCTCCCTTGTATGCGCTACTGAGTAAAAATAATTGTTTGAAACCAGCTTCAAAAAAAGAAAATTGTATTAATAACCTAAATTAAAATCAAGCGAACACTTTATTGATCTTATATTCTTAATTTTCACATTACACATATCAAAAATAAAAAATATCCCCTGGAAAACAGATAAATAATACATCAATCTCTCCTTCAAGATTCATCTTCCGAGTAAATTTTTCAGCCTCGCGTAACTTCAAATTGATTAAAGGATTTATGAAAGGATATTGCAGCATTAATTAATTTTGCATTCATGGGCATGTGATCAATCTTTTTAGGAACGTAAATTCTTTCTTTTTCGAAAAATGTTATTGAGAATTATTTCAATTAGACTGTTATTTGTTCTAATGTTTGCTTAAAAGTATCATCATCTATATTGAAATGCAGATTCAATAAAATTATTAAGACTTAAAAAACTGCTTTTAGAGTTCTTTAAATTTTCTAATTGCATGGAAAGTCATTTTAAATATGATATTATATGGTAATTTATTATTCATGATAAGTTAGAAGTCTTTTTTTTACAAATGTTTAATGTTTCTTTTTTGTATAAGGTACATAATTTTCCCTCATATTTTGCTGGACATTGTTAAAAAATTCACTTTCCTTTGGCCTAACAGTATTTGGAAATACACATTCATTTCTATAATTATTCCCAATAAATAATTATTAGCCTATATTATTTTTATGACTTCTATTTTTAATTACCGTCTAATATAGACACATCGTTTACATGTATACATGAAATCTATATATGAGCATACATTTACAAACGTAACATAAATAAATGTATACATACACATGTAGAAATAACTTAATCACACAAATGGACTTTCGTATGTAAATTCCTTCATACCGAGTACGCCAATGTATTTATTTTCACACAAGGCTAATAAAACTTAACGTTCTTAACGTTCACAATTGGGTATGTGGCGGTGACATCTATATAAATCAATAATAGCATTCATGCTATGACGATCGTTTTGGCATGGTGGCTAAGATACTCGTTTTCGGATCGGAAGGTGCCCAGAGAGTTCTAATCTTCCTTCATTGGTGACCCGAACGTGCAAAGAGAACCGTAGCAGTTGCAGCGCTATCTACCCACCGCAAATGCAACCAAATCATCAGACACAAGACGCAACCAACAAAGTTGTCTCACACGATGACGCAACCAAGCCGTCTCACACGATGACGCAACCAAGCCGTCTCACACGATGACGCAACCAAGCCGTCTCACACGATGACGCAACCAAGCCGTCTCACACGATGACGCAACCAAGCCGTCTCACACGATGGCACAACCAAAGCCGTCACACACGATGATGCAACCCACAAGCCGTCACACATGAATGACGCAACCCACAAGCCATCACGCATGTATGACGCAACCCACAAGCCGTCACACACAAAATGGCGCAACTGCTCACACGCTCGCCACAAATATGGTATCGTTCGTGGCGGTGATATCTATATAAACCAGAAATAGCCTCCATGCTATAACGATCATTTTGGTATGGTGGCTAAGACACTCATTTTTGGATCGGAAGGTGTCCAATTTTAATCTTCCTACAGGTACTGAAATTTTAAATGTTCTGTTGTAAGTTAAAAAGACAATAATAAATACTCAACTGGTTATTTAAAAAAATCATGCAGTACAGCAGGTATGTTAAACTAATATGATATTACGGACTGCAAGTTCTATTTTGTATTAAGTTGAGGGCCACTTGTATTTAATGTTTAAATTTTTCAATAAATATATTCGAAATAAAAGTATGCATTTTGTTTAATATTATACAAAAAAAAGAGTTTGAGTAAAAATTCTTTAGCAAGTTCTACCTATCTTATTTTTATTCTGCGTTGATTTGTTATTTTATTGTATATTATTGCGAGCCAACATATTGGTCGGGCCGCATGCAGCCCGCGGTTTGTGGATTTAACACCTCTGCAGTAAAGGGTTAACTTCTGTCATACAGCCCTTTTCTGCAACTCAAGTAGCAGTTTGTACAACAGGAAACAATTGCGGGTAGTTTATCTTTTCTCGTTGTAATTCCTTTGTAACTTTGTAGTTCCTTTGAGTCATAACTAATAAAGCCCTTGTGACGTTGTCGAATGCATTATAGCATATTGCACGATTATGAACGTGGATTCACAATGGGGATACTTGAAGATCCTAATGAGCAATAGGCCTCTGCCAGAGCCATATTGCCAACTGTGCAAGGGGTGTTGAAAGCAATTCTTTACTCATTGACGAAATGAGAAAACAATTATTGAAATTCTTAGAAGGCCAAACAGTGCAATTGTAAAACAATATAGGATGTTTTTATTTCTAACTGCCTCAATGGTATCATTGTTTGCTATCCATCTTTTGCTACAATCTCTTCGATACCACAAATATTTTCTACCCTCTCTCGGTACTTAGTCCAGGAAGGATTATACTCACAGCGGACTTTTGAAAGTCTACCTTTATACCTACAACAGTGTAGTTTAGAGCGGTGTCAGAGTCGATCATGAGGTAATCCCAGTATTCAGAGATGCTTAGTGCTTCAGTTTTGGAATATAGGTCCGTTTGTGAAGGGAGCCACGGCAAATGGTCGCAGTTAGAGTTTACTCCAATAGTTCATTATTACTGGTACAATTGTTGTGACAGTTATCTTTTGCGAATGCAGATTTCTTATAGTTACCCTGCTTATAGCTGTGATAGTTCAATGATACATTGGTGATATCTACGGTTGGTTGCATTATCTTTCGAGACATGTAATTATGGATCATTTACAACTAGATAAAGTCAAACCTTGTATCTGGACTACCTCTGTGCTGTTAAAATTCATTTTAGTTAGCAAGGTCATCATAACTTTTACTGAACGAACACATAATGAATAAATTAGGAGGTCATATTTTAGTACCCCAAAATGTCGGAAATCTGGAAAAAAAATTAATAAACACCTGACAAAAGAGTATTTCAAGATGAGATTAGGAATGAATTTTTATCGTTACACTTACATGACATGTATATAAGCAAGAAATACTGTCTGGAGTTCCTTTTATCACTTAATGTGCAATTTCTAGCCATTCAGGAAATTTTTAATCAGTTTGATGACTATGTATAATGTTTTACACGTGTTTAATTTCATAAATCAATAAAAACAGCAGCATTTTTTTAAAATAATAAAGCTTCGATTGGTCCCTCTCCTTTTTGCGCGAAAGCTAGCATATTTTATATATTTATAGTTTTAGGTAATTCATATTTTACAAATTTTTGTCTTAAAGATTTTCTACGGAAAATGTATTCTCATTTTTGGAATTGAGTATTTAAATGCACCCACCTTTCTATTGAAACAGATTTTTTTAGAATAAATGAAAAAAAAAGTTTTAACACATTTTCTAAATAAAAATTACAAAAATATTAAAATTTTTACATTATTTCTATTACTTCAATTTACGCTTTTGAGGTAGTAATCAAAGGAACAAATCTAAAATTTTTTTGGGGGGGAAGGGGACATTTTTTTTAGTTTCATAAAAGATGATGAAACTCCACATACTTCAAAAATAAACTTCAATGTAGTGGTGCTGTTTCATTTTATTCCTTTAAAATGCCCTATATGCTAGCTTGGGCGGAAATTTAATATTGATTTCCCAACGCTGTTAAACTTTCACTCACGAAATAGCCTTGAGCAATCTGTTATCGCATTACGACTTTAAAAATATGAGGGGAAAAATGAATATAGCATATAAAGAGTTACAGAAAGTCAAACGAATAAAAAAAATTAAAGAAGCAAAAAATAAATCAAGAGACATAAATATGGAATTAAAAATAGTATAATTGAGATTTTATTTTTGCACATGCACTACGTATTACTACATTAACGAATTAACATTCTAGTTTCTTACATTTATGTATTTCCTATAATGCTTAGGATTTTAACTTTTTTTTTATCTCGATCATTAACTCTTTTTCTATTCCTAAAAGTTTCATTAATAATACACCAAAACAAATGCAGGAATTTATAATTAATTGTTCAAATATTATTTTTTTATTTATTCAAGGTAATAATGCAATACCATCTTAAAATTTCTGAATCAAGTTTCTTGCAATTTACTACTGCCAAGCTCTCATAAATATTCATGTTTTTTTCCTTTGTGAATGATTTTCTCAGTAACTTAAAACTGCTTGAAAAATATTACTTTAAACTATCATATTCGTCTATTTTTCATTCGTCTTGACATTTCCTCAAAAGTGTCATTTTTATTCTACAACTCTCACAAAAATCTGCTTTAAAAAGTTAATTTTAAAAAAATTATTTTAGTTTCAAAGAAATAGTTATTTAATCTGCTCTTTTATAAAAAATTATGTTTGCAAAAAAACTATAGCTAAAATTATTCAACCTACTTTTTTAAAAAAAACTATAATAATTTTTTACAGACTAATAAATTTGTTACAAATAATTTCTTGTAAAATATTTACTCTACTTTCATTCATATATGTGCAAGGTTTAATTTCATGCATTTTCAGTAATGAAAAAAAATCTTTTTGTTATTTTTCCCGAAAATGTAATATTTTTGAGCAATTATTTAATTTTTATGATTGTTAATATTTTTAAAAAAATTAGTTTGGTTTAGTTTTTTTAAAAAAAATCATGTACACTACTGGCTATTGAAATTCCAACATCAGGAAGAAAAGTAAATACAAAACTACTATACACCGTCAGTTTTCTAAAGCCTGTGTAGACTTTAGATTATTTTCAAAGACTTGTTTCTTTTCTTTTTTGTGAATTTACTTTCATCGTTAATATTTATTTTATTTGTTTAGTTAAGCTTTACAAAAGCATTTTGTACTAAGAAAATTTCGAAATTTACATTTGAAATTGATTCCATGATTTTTGAAGATTATAACTTTATAGAAATTGGTTTGATGTGATTTAACGTTAGTACAATATACAGTCATTTGAGATAAAAGCTAATCATTTATCAAGAGAATAATGTGATAGTACTGATAGTACACAATATGCAATAAGAATATGCCGACTTCCTTGAAAAAAATTATTATTATTCCTTTCAAAAACTCCAAGTAATAAATTTAATTATTACTTGATGCATAAAGAAGTAATAAAGAGTAAGTAATAAAGAAGTAAAATAATGAGTAAGTAATAATGAAGTAAAATGAGTAAGTAATAAAGAAGTAAAATAATGAGTAAGCAATAAAGTAAAATAATAAGTAAGTAATAAAGAAGTAAAATAACGAGTAAGTAATAAAGGAAAAAATAATGAGTAAGTAATAAAGAAGTTATTAATAAATAATATTTTTATATTAATAACTTCGAGATTTTTAATTTTTATGTATCGAATGTAAATTTTATTATTTACAATTTAAGTCAATGTATTTAATATTGTATTAGGGTTATTGTGTGTGATTTTATCAATCTTATTGTGAAAATAATAAATGAACTTAAAAAAACAATATTTACAGAAAATGTCGTACATGATGGAATATAATTCTGTCTTAACTTGATTTTAAGAATTATATATTTAAACATCTTAGTTACAACAGTTTCAAATGAATTTAAATGAATATTTAGTTTAATACAATTTAATTTAACTTTAGCTAAATAAAAAAATTAGTTATTAAATAATCTTTGAAATGTATTATACTTTAATATATCAATTGTTCTAATCAATTGATAATTGAGAAAAATTAAAGTTACAAAACATTCGACTTCATTTTATTTGTTTTTCATTTATTAAAACACTTTTAGAATTCCTTTTTATTAGCATTCTTCTCTACTCCCATGGTTCGATTAAGAAAAAAATGAAGTTGTTACGAGACATGAAATTTTTAAGCTTACATAGCGAGCAATGCAGATGACATACAATGAAACTTAATACTGCTGTAATATACATAATTCTTCACTAGTTTAAATTCAAGCGCTAAGGAAACCAAGAGCAGCGTGACCAAAGTTTATTTATTTTAGTTATCTAAAGTTAAATGAAACTATATTTTGTGACTCTTAAACACGTAGTCTTAGACATAATGCATTTCAGATCTATTCATAATACAACAACATGCAGTGGTCCCCCCGCCAAGTCTGATTATCTAACTCCAACGGTTCCACATTCGAAAGAAATTTAATTTCGACCTAAGATAGACAACACACACACACACATAACTCAAATTCTGAAAAATAATCATAAACGGAAATAATAACCTTAAATATTTTTTAAGTATTAGTCTTTTCAAAGTACGCATAGTAGATCAACTTTAACAAAATAAACTTATCTGTAAGCCTCAGAAGATTAACAGACCCTCTCATTCTGTGTCTGCAACAAAAGTGAGTTAGCGAATGAGAGTTATCTTACCGTCACACTATAAAAAACACAAGAGCTATTGGCGTCAGACCTCATAATTTTAAACCTTGGTCAAATGACGAGAACGAAATCTGAGCTGACACTCTCCACTCCTAGTTACCGCACTACACCAACGGAAGAAAATTCAGCCTCGATAGCTTTAACGTGCATTGACCCCTCTACAAGAAGAGTCTTCAGTGGCGCCAGGACTCAAATCCACCAGACTTCGACCTATAACAAAACGAGAGAAGCTCTACTCTTGGATAAGCAATTCTAATCCACTGTTCAGTGAAATTTGCCACGATAATGTGTTATTATTAAAATTTTTCTCAAAATAAATAAATGCTTGAATATAAGTAAAGAATTGCTAACTAGCTGATTGCATATATAGAAATTTAACTAATAGTGGAAATCGCAGTTAAGGACTTGCTAACTATTTTTCTCTTTTACTCATCATATTTTATACATTAGATCAAATCTGCATGTTTAATTTCTACTATAAGGATGTAACAGTTAACCTTTCAAGAAAAGGATACTAAGATAGTTTTGAGATGGAAATCTCCACAGATAGCCAGCTATAAACCGATTCAATGAAGTTAATATTAAATGAGATTATAACAGTAGTGCATATCTGATCCTTAATATACCAGTACTTTTAATAATGAAGTAAATTAAATATCTAATTAATATAAAAGACTTTTTTATCTCTAATTTGGCTGCGTGTTGGTGTTTTACCATCGCAGACCTGTTACATTCCCGGGAAGTTGGTATCTCTTTTTAGTGATGCACCAAATGGGTGGTATACCATCCGCCGCAAGTAACTTTGACCCCCAGTTTCCTCCCCAGAGAGAAGCACCTAAGCTCTGACGATGCGAAATCATACTAGAAATTTTTTATTTTGCGGAGTAAAACAGGCACTTAAGGGATCTTTTACATGCAGCATAACCATACGAAATGGTCGCTAATGTATTTTTGCATCAAGAAAATCCATTGACTTCGGGTTGAAGCCGCAATCTTAATCATACAAGACCAGCGCCAAACCACAACTACGCTATCCAACCGACCTATAGTATGAATAAATGAATGAGTGAATATTAACGTCGCACTATTCAGCTACACGAGAGCTTTTGGCGAAGGACTTCGTAATTTTGAACCATGGTCTAGTGACGAGGACGACACCTGAGCTGGCACCCCCTTTTCCTAACTACCACACCACACCAATGGGAGGACGTTTGAGCTCTCGATAGATTTAACCGTGCATCGCTCCCCTACACGGCGGGTCTTTAGTAGTACTGGGCTCGAACTCGTGAAGAGCCAGCGACGATCCGATACCTTGACCACCAGGCTACCGCGGCCACCCGGCCTTTAGTAAAAGATCCAACTGAGTGATATCAGAAAAACAAACAGACGTTCTTGGCACCTTTTAGACCAATGATGTCCAAACTCTTTTGATCGTGCACCTCCGAGAAAAAAATAAGTATAGGTTGTACCCAACATGATATATCGTATAATATAATAATACATTACAAAATTATTCCTGTGAAAGTCATTCAAGTCCCCAGTTATTATTGAAATTACACAGCAACCATTGAGATAACTTCATAATCACGTGCCCACGATCATACAGTCGCAAATGATATTGAACCTATTTCTTGGGAGTACCCCGGGGTACGCGTACTCGGTTTTGAAGACTGCTGTGCTGAACTATCTATCTTATTTTTGGTCATACAGGGTGTCCGGGCTTAAAGTATCCAAAAGTAATGGTTTATTATTACGGAACTACCCATCAAATGTGACAAACTGTTCATTCATGGATTGGAAAACTCTCCAAGATTTTTTGGATCTAGTCTGATCGGCCACATGTGTGCGCATTTTTCGGTAATCGCAGACAATAATTTTCTTACACTGACTTCAGTAGTACAGATGTGTGGAAGCTACAGTAAAAGGTGCAGTGAGAATTTTGGTTAACGGAATTTCAATCAGTCACGCATGTACAGCGACGTGTTCGAACAGAATGGAATGAATGTCGTTACTGGCTTGTCTAACAGACTTGTTAGGACTGCTACAAAGTTAATCAAGCACACGATCACAGTGTCTTCTTATCACAAAAACTTAAGGATACTTGCCAGTTTTAGATACAAAGTTCCTGTCTGCTTTAAAGTTCTGTCCCATTAGTGGATAGATTTTGATGTCAGAGAGGCGACATTCCATTCTGTTCAAACACATCGCTGTACACGCGTGACTGATTTAAATTCCGCTAACCAAAGTACGCACTGTACATTTTACTGTGACATCCACATTTGTACTAATGAAGTCAGTGTAAAAAGTTTAACGTCTGCAGCCATTACTTTTCGATACTTACTTTTAGATACCCAGACACCCTGTACACCTAATATAACTTTTTGCTTGTGTTTCTATATACCATCAGTGTGTAATCGCAATCAAAAGTTTTGTTAAAATCTAATACAAATACAGTAAGACCCCGCTTAACGTTGTTTCATTTAGCGCTGTTTCGGTTTAACGCTCTTTTATTTGAATCGTGGGATTCCCCGAAATTACACACAGTGGTAGACTTCCCAATATCTGTGTTTCTTCTTTCCAGCGATGTTATACGAACGTAATTTTATCGTTTCAAACATTTGTTAACGTTATTGTAAGTATAAATTTATATAATATAACGATTGTGCAGTGACAAATATTATGATTTTAGTTTTTATCTTTGGTGATAATAAAAAACATGAAAATAAAGCAGCAAGTAAAAAAAATAGCAGGAGCAAATTTTGACACAAGTTCGAAGGCAAGACGGGGTGTTATGGATGCGATATCCACTTATCAACAACTTCTTACAGAGCGCAAAAGGAAAATGCAAATTATATTAGATGCTTTCTTGATACAAAGGCAGAAAATTGGAAATGCAGAAGATACTGTATTATTCTGAAATGTAAACATACTGATTTAGAATTTTATTTATTTTTATATGCATATTCATTTATTATGTTTCTATATTTGTGAGAAATACATTTTTGCTTTATTGTTATAAAACACATAATTAATAATTTTAATGGTAAAATAGCTGGCAATTTTCTACCCATCTTCCCCTAAATCTATAATTTACATGACGAGATAACCTCATTTAATGCTGTTTTATATTACGCTCTACTTTGATGGAATGTATACCCCGTGTTAAGTGGGATCTTACTGTAGTACAAAACATAAATATATAATCAATCTCGGCTAGATAAAACTACATATGCCTTGATCCTCAAATATTTTCTTCTCACGTGAAGTCATAAGGTTTTTAATATAGGGATACTATACAGTTATACACCAGTTACACTCATTAAATTTTCTGTTTTGTCACCTATCAAAACATCTTTCGGTTTTCGCATTAACTAAACTATCACCTGGAATGGCTTCAATTTCAGAGATTCTATAAATTGAGTTTGAGAATGGATTTCACGTGTAACATAGATTGACGTGGCTTTCACGAATTAAAGTTCTTTCGCGGTCAGATCCAATTTCCTGCCTTGACAGGAAGAAGAATTGGGTATAAAGCTAGAAAAGTGGTCGTTCTTCTTCCTTCTTTCCTGTTGATATTTTTTTTTTTGACAAAGAAGTCGATCTCAGAGAGGAGAAATATTTCGATGGTATGGGGCTTCATATCGTTGGAGCTCTTTATTGAGAAGGGGATGGCGAAAGGACGGACAAGCAGTTTCAAACTTTTTCCAACCCTATTTTAAAGAACTATTTTTAGATTGAGTTTGTAGCCTTGGCTAGTCGTTTTCGAAGTGGGCTTTATTTTTGCTGATAGCAGGTAGTTTGCGGACGATAGCGGGGAATCGCTTCCCCTATTATAGCCCCAATAATACAAAATAGAAAATCGTATTTTATCAAGAAAATGAAAAGGCTGGTTTTTGTTTTAAAAAAGTATATTTTGTAATATGAGCATCATAGTTTGAAAAGTGAAACTTTAATTTAGATGAAAAAGAAGTTTAATTTTTTTTAGGTATTCTTTTTCACTATAAAAGCTAAAATTATCCACATTGAAAAAAAAAAGATGACAATAATTTCAAACTTCAAAATAAAATGCTTAGTCCAGAAATAAAACAAAAAAATGTGTTTGAAGTAAAAAAAAAAAGATACATTTTTTACATACGTTTCTCGAGATAGCAAATACTTCAAAATGTATCTCGATTTTTGAAAGGGATTGATGCAAAAAGTAATTTAGTTTCAATATTATGGCTTTCATAAATATTTAGCAATTTCTTGAAATGCATTTTTCTCTTGTTCTAGAAAATTCAGTTTAAGATTTTACGTTTAGGAATAAAATGCTCGTGGAAAAACTAAAAGCTAGAATACAAAGTAATTATTAAAATAAATTTATCTCAATTTCTCCAAATTTTAAATTGTTATTTGATTTTTGCTAAAAGTTACTAAAACCCTCATTAATAATCTTTGTCAACCTTCTAGAGCGACGTTAACTGTAACCATATATATAAAAAAAGCATATTCTTGAACACGAAATGGGATCAAAAGGTATGTGAATATAATTTTTCATGTATGCACAAAGGAAGCTGGGAAGACGTAATTTCATGCATGTATGTCAGTGCTTCTCAAATTTTCAATATTGCGACCCATATATATATATATATATATATATATATATATATATATATTCCCTCATAATTTTCATCGCAACTCCCATCCTTACAATAATATGTTGAATTCAATAATACTACACTTTGACACTTAAGTACTATATGACTTTAACCTCGCAAGTGCCACTGACGTGTATAAACGTTTCGCTCTCCCAAAGCGTTAATTGACTCAGACTTATATATACGTTTTTCTGAAGTACGATCTTTTCTGTGTACTGTTATCCATAAAATTATTCTGAAGGTTTTAGAGTTCAATAAAAGGATTTTGACAGTGTTTACGAAGGATTTACTTATTTCAGAGGATTTGCTTATTTACTCCTCCACTGAGGAGTGAATCGCGTAACTTTTTATTAGCAGTTGAGCGATTTATTATAAACCGTACAAATCATCAAGATAAGTGTTAATTTTTGTATATAATTTCATACATAACAAACTTTTGGGGTCACTGGTAACTACTAAATTTGTTCCTATAGTATTTTGTTAAATTAATTATGAAATACACACACACATAGTGTGCTGAACTGATACATTTATAAGTTTATTTTATCAGTGTGTAAATGTGTATTTTATATTTTCTTATGTCAGAATGTATTTTTTTGTCTACTTTACTTAAGTTATTAATTTCTTAAAATATATATTCTTTTATGTACGACTTTTCAATATGCTCACTCTAAGGGGCTCCACAGTTTGAGAAACGCTGATATATGCAGTTTGATCCATGTACGGAAACGATGAATTTTTTTCTTGAGCATAGAAATTGTTATCTTGCAACCGATTAGTGAGTAAAGGTGAGGAACATCAAAATTTATGTTTAGCAAAATGGCAGAAAAACTTGAACAACACTACTGCATTCATCTTTATGTAAATTTTAGCGTTTTTTGATAATAAGCAAGAAAATCACCAAAAACGAATAGAAGAAGAGATCAAATTTTAGTGCATAAAAAATACAATGTCGAATACGGCAGACCAGATGGCCGCCATTTTAAAAGTTGGGTGTCTGAGTACTTCTTTTAACAGTGTAAGAACCGTTGGAACACATGGCATATAATTTGCTATTTTCATGGAAATTACTCAAAGATTGTGTGTGTCTGTCTGTGTGTTTAAATACTTGATAGATACTAATGCTAAAGAAATACTGTTTCATGGGAGTAATGGGCAATTTTTTAAATTTCTATGAAAAAATTATATCAGCTAGTTCTCATGTAATAATAAAAGGGAAAAATACGAAAAAAATTAAGCTGTTTTAAATTGAATTTCAGTCATTTTTTTTTTGTTTCTAGCTGGAGTGCAACATTGCGCAGTAATCCTATAAATTACAAAACTTTTTTTATATGAGGATTTTATTATTCATCATAAAATGTTTAAATTTTTTACCTGGTAATTTATTTCCCCAATAGACAAGAGGAAGCATAAAATATAATAGATTCTTTTTATAGCAAAAACACAGTTCTTGAAGCCTCAGAGATTTTTATAATTGTTGTGATTTCTGGAAAAAATGTACTTCCATCTAGCGACAAAATTAGCTTGTATTTCGTTGCAGTAATCTTTTTTCTCCTCAGATAAGTGATTTGTAGGTAATTAAAAAATATTGAGTTTGTTAAATTAAAATAAATCATATGTTGCAGAAATGCAACAGTGCAAAGTTAAGGGTTAGAATTAGATTTGTGGCTAGTCACCCTTCCCAAATTTGCTTCTAGTACTGAAAAAAACCTAAAGAATATTATGAAATATTCTATTTCCATTATTTATACAAAAAACATTCCAAAATGCTTACATCACTAATAGAATCAAAGATCATTAGAATCATTAAGTTATTGCAAGGTTTAGCGATATAAATACAAGTTCAAAATTTGAAATGTCTCTTTGTAGCAGATTTGTAATACTAAAAGTTTTTTAAAAAAATAATGATAAGATAATTCTAAATAAAAATAATTCACAAATATATATATATATATATATATATATATATATATCACTCAAAATATTAAACATTAAATAGTCTACAATATGAAAAAGTCGATAAAAACTACCCAATCAATCATGCTTTATTGGTATCCTCCTCACATTCTTTACTGAGCCTTTTTCCAGTTATCAAATTAGTGACCGAGGGAATGAAATCGATTTACTTACTACTGCCTCTTATTGGTATCACTTCTATCAGGTTATTAATAAGAACGCCAAGATAGATTTTTCTTAACTAAAATCCAATATTTAGAAGATATTTTTATGCACTTGCAACTATTGATTTAAAACTCACAAAGAGCCTCTCCATTTTATTTTCTGTTCGTGATACATGCCTCTGCAAAATAAAAAAAAAACTTATTGCAGTGACTTGTAACTTACAGCAATGTTGGGTCCTCTAGTTACGATAGCACGTTCTAACTCTAAATCAATGTTTTAGCAAGATATGAACAGTGAATGATTCTAGAATTTTATATATATGTGTAACCATTGATCCGAATAACATATTTAAAGTAGCCTTGCGTATTTTAGAATATCGATAAAGCATCAAAATATTTCTCTAGCCCTCCTGTCGAAGGTCTTAAATAGAACGGAAAGCGCGGATGCTGATGTCTAGAGCTAAAATTCATTCAACTAGAAAAATGTCTTTGGTGGATCAAATCTAGCACGGAAGAGTGATAAGGTGATTGAGAATATGGTAGCGTTCTTCTTGAAATCAGAATCCCAGGCGTTTTTACCTCTATTTCCATTCCTTTTTATTAAAAAAGAAGAATTTAACATTTATAGTGACATTGAAAAATAAATAACATTTAGCTCTCTTACATAATTTAATTATTTAAGATGGTGAAAAGAGGATGGATTTAATAAATGAATATTTACGCATATTGTATTAAACACATATATTTCTTCTAAATAAAACTTGTAAGTCCCAAATACCACTGAATTAACATGCTTTATGAGTACAATATAACGTAAAATCGGGCGTATAGCGCGCACTTTTTACACCAAAAAATGAGATCGAAATTTACGAGTGTGCATTATACGCCGGGTATAAAAATGATAGCTTCAAAAATAAACAGAAAAATAAGCATAAAAAAATAAACTTCTACATAGATCGAAGTACTGGGTATTTAAAAGAAATGACCACCTAATGAACTTGAAGCAGCGTTTTTCAAACTGTGGGGCACGCTCCCCAGGGAGGGCGGGATAACCCTAAGAGGGGAACGCGAGCCTGATGAAAAGTCAAAAACAAAAGATTATTTAAGAAAATTATTAATTTATTGAAAGTAAACAAACAAAATACATTCTGACATAATAAAACACACACATTTACACTGATATAATACACTTATCAATGTATCAGCACTGCACAGTGTATTTTATAATTAATTTAACAATACCAAGTTAAGAACAAATTCAATAATTACCAATGACCCCATGGGCTTGTCATTTATAAAATTATATACAAAATTTAACACTTATCAAAATAATTTGTATGGTTTATAATTAATTCCTTAACTACCGATTAAAAGTTAAGCTATTTGCTCTCCAATGCCACCGTTTTCCACATGATGTATTGGTGGGGGGATGAAGGAATATATATATATATATAAGTAAATCCTCTGAAATGAGTAAATTCTTCGAACACACTATCAAAATCTTTTTATTGCATTCCAAAGCATTTAGAGTAATTTTATGGATAGTAGTTTACAGAGAAAATATAGTACTTCGGAAAGATGTATATATACATCCGGGGCAATTAACGCTTTGACTGAGTGAAACGTTTATATGGCATTTAGAGGTTAAAGTTATATTGTAGCTTTAGCGTCAAAGTATAGTATTATTGAATTCAATACATTGTTATTGTATGAAGAGGGGGTGAGATAAAAATTATTAACGAATATATTGGGTTGCAAATATCGAAACTTTGAGAAGCACTGACTTAAGGGGTTGTGTAGTTCTAGAATGTACTAATTTTTTTAAAAGACTGGGATAATATCTCGAATAAATGACTTCAAAACATAAGAGCATTGCATTCAGGTTCCTTCGTGGAAAAGGAGAGGTGCGCGTAATACGCCAAATATACCTAAAAACAGAAAAATGCAGCTTGAAAGTACGGGTGCGCGTGAAATGCCAGATTTTACGGTAATTAAAAAATTACTATAAATTTTTTTCTATAATTTATTACTTTTCTTAACCTAACTTTTATGTGAGATTCCTACATTAATGTTTAGTTATTCTTATGAAATAATCAGTTACACAAACAAAATCTCTTAAATACAAGAGTTAATATTTTCAACGTAAGTGATCATTTCTCCCACAGCAAATAAATTTTCAAGTATATATTCAAAATAAACTTTCATGTATAAAATAATTAAAAAATTACTATAAAAATTACTATATATTGCAATAGCGACAACTAATATCACACGTAAAATCCAATGTACAAAGCGTACTTAAAAAATTTCTGCTTTAAATATTTATTTGAATTTTAAAGAATGTTAAATAAACATTTTTTAATCCTATTAGAGGTAAATAATATGTATTTCTGTATTATTTGATTACTAGAAATAGAGAGAAAATATAATATTTAATCATAATTTTATGCAAAGATTTGCAGAGAATTAATTTAATAAAATGTTTACAAAACCGCGTATGATAAGTAAAATAGGAATTTTAAAACGTATTAAGTAGTAATTTTACTAGTAATCGTGCTTTTTAATTAATGACAAGTTATATGAAAGGCAACTATGCTTCACTATTAGTCTTAAATAAAAAGTGTTCAACATAAAACATAAACAATAAGACCATAATTATTTTTAACAGCTGTTTTCTTTCAAATCATTTTTAGTGTTATAGATTTTAGTTTCTAATACTAAAAAATAATTGTTTAGCTAAATTAAAAAACCGTAAGCAAAAAAAAAAATTCTAAAAGATCAATAGAAAAATGAAAAAGAATCATGTGTTTGTGTGAAGCTAGTTCCGTAAGAACACACAAATGTGAAATATTTTATTAGCTTTCGAGCCATGCATATGGCTATAATAATTGGCATACAATTAAATTAGCACTATACTTGATCATTACAAGAATGCAAATTCACTTCTGCCTCATCAAAGAGACCGTATTTCAGAATTCACGACGATTATTAGCTTAGAGTTGCCTTTAGAACCACAGCTGCGAGTTACAATGTTACTTTGTAAGTTCAGTTAAGGCTTCGAAATAATTAAGTTTCTCAAGCGGCTAGTAATGTCTTGCAACTATTCAGCCCGTAGTTTCCACTAAATTGCAGGTGCACAAGCATCATTCAAATCAAAACTCCAATACCTTACTTAGCTGCAAGTGAACAGAATAATTGCGGCTTAGAGTTTTTTTTACTGTGGTTACTTGTGGATTGGCTTACAGTGCTTTACCCATATGTAATGTTCTGTTGAATGATATCTTTGAGTGGAATGTATATAAAAATATTTTCTTCCCCGATTTAATGAAATGTTATCAATTTTTCAAGCTATGTACAGTAGAAATTTAATCAAAAAGAATTTATTTTACAGCGTTTTACTGAGGTTACAGTGTGGATAAACTTACAGTGTTTTATCCATATGTAAAGAATTTTATGTAAGATGAATTTTAAGGGAAACGTATGTAAAGTATTTTTTGTCCCGTTTTAATGAAATATAATTTTTTACAGCGGTACAGAGAAGGAAATTAATTTAAAAAAAACCAATCAAATATGAATCCATTTATGAAAAAAATTAAAAAACAACTTCATCAATGCTGTGTGTTGGTGCTCATGTAGGTAAAACTTCAAATAGGAAAGCAGGACGGATCTGAAGTAATTAAAAATAATGAGGAGAAAAATATTTTGATTCGTTTTATTCAAATTCTCTTTGTATATAAATATGAATTCTGAGCATCTCGATACAAATTTATTAAATCATGTGTACTTAGTTTCAAGAACAAAACCCTTTTTATATATAACAGAAGATATGCTCAACGAAATTAAACTGAATGCCCTTTCAGTTTCCTGTGGATAAGTTAAGGCAAAACTAGTGTTTAAAAGCTTACAATGGAAAACTCATTGCACTTACATATTTTCTCATTTGTGTGTGTGTGTGTTTAAATATTTATATACATCTTACTAATTTCACTATTGCAACGAGGGAAATTTAATTCAAGTAATGGAAGTAAAAATCCCCCAACACCAAGGGGTTATGCTAAGTAAAGGATATTTAGTAGACGCATTTATACATCTTATATGACTTGTGTGACCATCTTCTCTTCTGAGTGAAAGTCACTGACAGTCGCTGTGAAACGTCAAACGTTGCGCCTGCGTCAGTATAGATAGTGCTACCATACATGCAGTTACGTGTAATACAAAGTTAGACGCACTGACCGGGTTTCATTTGAACGAACCTAATAAATCGTCCCCGGGAATGGGACATGAGGAGGAAGCAATCTAAAATAGCGAGTTTTGACTTGACTTTGGACTTCTACCTCCGATACAAATTTTAGCTGACCGCACTGTTGCAATTTGCGATCGTTCACCCTAAATTTCTTTGAAGGAAAAATGTACGTTTGGTCCCCCGACAGTGGAGTAAGAGTGTAATAAGAGAAAGTGTTACAGCCACATTCGGTTGAGAAGAACTTTTGCAGCTTGTGGAAGGAGAAAGTAAATATATGGAACTATGTCCTGGCCAGTTTCTGTCTGCTTGTGGAACAACTCTCCGTTAACGAAAACTATTTAATTTTTGAACGAAAATCTTTTCGTAGCATGACTATTTTGATAAAGTTTGGATAATTTAATTTACGTTGATAACGTAAGTGCTTATAGTCAAAACTAATATTTATTCAATTTATTTTAAAAAATTTTTCGAATACTTATCTATATTATATACTATTAATTCAATCAACAGTTTGAAGAATAGAATGAACCCCTAAGCCGTTGGGGGAGGGGGAGAAAATATTCAAGAAAATCTCGTAATTTTTTTCTATAATTTATTACTTTTCTTAACCTAACTTTTGTGTGAGATTCCTACATTAATGTTTAGTTATTTTTATGAAATAATCAGTTACACAAACAAAATCTCTTAAATACAAGAGTTAATATTTTCAACGTAAGTGATCATTTCTCCCACAGCAAATAAATTTTCAAGTATATATTCAAAATAAACTTTCATGTATAAAATAATATTTATCTCATAGTAACAACATCAAAAAAAATAATTGAGTCAGGATTCATTAAAAAATAAATGAAAATCATTCCTGAACATGAAACTGGGCGAAGGTTTGAAAATAATTCCTCAAACATTAGTTTAAGCTGAGAGAGCATTTTCTGCTGCAAGGTTATTCATATAAAGCTAAGAATTTGGCAGAGATAAAATCATGGATTTCTCATGCTCTCTCAAATCTCAAATCACACTTTAAAAAAGAATGATTAACGTATTATATATATATTTGCATTTTTATCTGAATGAACTAAATATAAATTTTGCAATTTATATATGTATCCTTATTTTATATAATTATTACTGGTATCAATTAAAAATAACTTGTTTTTAAATCTTTTGAAATTTTGATGTATTTCAGGGAATCCCAGGAATGACTATTACATTCCCGGAAATGGAGACATCCGGGAAATCAGAAACCCTAGTATGGAACCAATAGCACAACTTTGAGCAGGGAAATCAATCGTTCTTTAAATAAGTGCCGTAGATTTTGTGAGCATTATTTATCGTTGAGATTTTACATAATGAGTTGATATTAGTTAAAAATGCCCGTAAGAAGACGAAGAAACCATTATCACCAATTCACTGAGTTTGACGGAAGTCGTCTAATAGGGCAAAGAAAAGAGGGGAATTTTCTTACCGAGATATTGCAAAAAGATTTGGTAGAAATATACCCATTGGGCATGACTGTGTTCAACAGTGTATCGGGGAAGACACTATCTCAAGAAAACCAGGGTCAAACCACTCATGGTTTCACCACTGGCATAAGAAATACGCTGTATTCCCACATGACTGTGGACCATCATAGTGCATTTGTAGCAGAAATTATAGATTTTGTTGGCACTAAAAGGATACGGTAAAATATATCAAATCGATTGTTTGAGGAATTGCAACGAGCCACACACTCTGTAGAATTCTTACCATATATCAAAATCACTGACATCTGCGACTGCAGTGATGCCAAGAGCCAATTGGAGGGCTGAAGGGCGATGCGTCATGTTCTCCGATGAGAGTTGCTTATGTCTTTGTGCCAGCAATGGCCGTGTACTGATTAGAAGAAGGCCAGGTCAAATAAACTGCAAACAAACTTTATTCGGCCTAGACACACTGGATACACACCTAGGATTATAGTCTGGAGAGTATTTTTCTATTATGGTAGGAACACTCTCGTAGTCTTTCTATGCACCCTTACTCAGTGCCGGTTTAAGCTCATTTCAGGCCCTGGGCGCAAAAGATGTACGGGCCCCATTGGCACTGAGAATCTAAGGATAGGTTATTGGATCCAGCTTATCCAGGCCCTTTCGGGGCCCCGGGCCTTAGGGCTCACTCCCAAAGCACCCAATGGATAAACTTGCACCTTCCTCACCTGTAAACTTGTACGTCAATCTAATAATACAAACCGTTGTGCTATAATTTATGAATATTATTCAAAAGGGTGCTTTCCAACCGGATAACATACACCCTCCCTTTGCTGTTGCAACCCAAAATGTTCTATAGAGTGACGATGCGTTGCTTTGGTCTGCTAGATCAGTAAAACTTTCTTCCAACGAGCATGAAAGGGGCATCATTGGATGACCTGTACGCTACATTTCATCCACGTTTGCATGCTTGCATTCAAAATTCTGGCTGTTACAACGGCTGTTAATGTATCAGCATTTTTATTTACAATAGCTCTTTTTTACTCTTACATTAACCAGTTTTCTAGAAACTTTGAACAATTAAATACATTACCTGAGAATAGTGTTGGGATTTCTTTTTAATCAGCATGTGTATAAATTCGATATTTGGTATAATAAATACAACTTATACCTCTGACTTTGCAAACTATATGAGAAAAAGCGGATATTAAAAGAGTTGGTAAATTACTTCAATAAAATTATATATATATAGGATTAATCACATTATTCTCCTGAAGTACAACTAACTTAACTTTTATTTTATTCAAAAGTGCTACACTATTTTTTTTGTCTGAAAATTTTGATAGTGGAAATTGTAAAGAACAGCTGATGCTCCAATACTTTTTCATTCACTAAAGTTTCCTTTATTCGCAATTGAGTATCGTAATTTCTTATTAATAACTTAAAAGCATAACTAAACTCCCCAAATAGTGGCTTTTAGATTCGACGCTGATATTCCTAGAATAATATGACTCGAAAAATTTTCGATATAATCTAAAGTTGTTCCACACAAAGTGTTTCAAAAGTACTTTGATTTTATTAAACGCAAGGCAGATAGCGGTATTTTACATCTCATGATGCTACTTTAATTAGTGTTATTATTTTAACAACAAAAAAACCTAGCTATGATAGCACTTTCCAATCAAAATGTAAAAAAAGAAAAATACGTGCCAGCATGCAAAATTATTTTATCTTTCTCTTCTCTATCGTGACGTTATTTTCGAAATTAAATGCAAAATTCGTAACTATTGTGAAAACTCTGGGGAAAAAAGCATAAGTTTTTAGGAGCAAAAGAGTTTTCTGATGACACTGACGATAATTTTTCCCATCTGCCTATATAGTATCAACTTGAATTCTTACATCAATAGTTTGTAAATATTAATGGTAATAATTGATACTAGTTTTTTATTAAAATTTTGAGAAAACATTCATCACAGGTTACAAAATAGAGAAAATTACAAAAACAAATTCAATATTCTAATGAATAAGAAAAAATATTCTTGATAACCATATTCTTAACTTATTAAGCCAAAACGGCAATTATTTAACGTTTTGATAAGTAATAATTTATTCAAATGGTAAAAAAACACTATTACATAATTAGAATTTGAAAAGAGTCACACAGGATTTTGAAAACGAATTAGATGAGATTCCTCTTTATTTTTTTACATGGAATAGAGAATAAACTTACTGCCTTTTATTCTAAGATAGAAACTAGGAGGTAAATGAGAAGATTATTGCATTAAGCTTACGAGAGCAAACGCTCTCCTAATTCAGACATAATCCTGCAATCCCATAGTTTCTTAATCCCTAAAAGCTTTATCTTCCTTTCATGTTCTTAGCCAACAAAGAGTTTGCTCTTTTTACAGGTACATACATCAGGTTTGTTCACTCAAATGTTTGTGCAGTATTCTTCTTTTTTGTTGCTAGAAAACTTAGTTTAAAAACAACTTAGGCATTTGTGAGGTTTTTATTGCTAAAATCAACATTTCTAGTTACTAAATCTTTCTATACTAAAACATGAAACAATTAAAAAAGGTGTAGTAATTAAGCAGTGCAGTTTGTATTGTGTATATATCTTATCTGTAGATTTCTTTTGAATTTATAAAGCAATTAAATGTTCATCATAATTAGATAATAAGTTTCGTAACACACTATATTTTTAAATTTAGTTCTGAGATGGTTTTGAAAAACCAAGACTATCTCTAACAAATATTAAGGAAATAATCTGGAAAAAATTTCAAAATTGAAAAATATTTGAATGCTAAAGTTATATTTCAGATACACTTTCACAAAGAATCCCATGTTTCTTAACACATTTCTTTTTTTTTGTAGCAACTATAATGTTTCCTATATAAAAATACTAGAAGTTGGCTGCCCACTTCACTGGTTATTTCATGATGTTGTATGAATAAATACTATTTATTCATAAATATAAGTTATTGAAATCTAAGGCCCTAGCTCCAAGCGTTCAATTGTACGAAAAAACATTCTTTTAACTCTTACCTTTTGATTTAAAATGGACAGGACTTCTGAAATTGAAGTAGGATTATCTTTTACGCTCTCGTTATCCCTTAGGAGATTTCCACAAAACCCCTTTATAGTGAATCTCTTCTTAATAAAAGAAATATGCCTACCAAATTTCAAGTCTAAATCTAATTCTTTAAAAACAGAATTTTTTTTATCAATAAGTCCCATAAACCCATTGAGAGTCATAGCGTATATCTTCTACTAAAGAAAAAGACTCTCCAATTTTCAAGCATGTGGGTCTGACAGTTCAAAAGCAGGAATTTTTATCTATAACGCCCCTTAAACCCTTGAATCTCTCCCCTTCAGGTCGAATTTTGCAAAACTAATTCTTAGTGGAACTCTACTCCATAAAAGGAATATGCCTACCCAATTTAAAGTCTGTAGGTCTAATAGTTCAAAATGGGTATATTTATCTGTAATGCCTTTAACCCTTTGGGGTGAATTTTTGCGAAATCTCTTTTATAACGGATCGCTATTCCTAGAAAGTAATATACCTGCCTAATTTCAAGTCTATAGGTCTAATAGGTCAAAAAAGGGATGATCTTTTATGTTTAACGCCCCTTCAACTTCTCGCAACCCCACTTGGACTTATATTTTTTGTGAAACGATTTTTGTAGCGAATCCCTTCTCTATGAAAGGAATATACTTGCCAAGTTTCAAATCTGTAGGTCTAATAGTTCAAAAAGAGGAATGTTTATTCATAACGTCACCTAACACCTCGCAACCCCCATTGGGGTTTGACACTTTCTCTAAATTCTTTCTTAACGGATCTCTACTCCATGCAAGGAACACGCCTACCAAATTTTAAGTTTGTAAGTCTAATAGTTCCGGAGATATCGTGATGAGTGAGTGAATGAGATGCTTTTTTCCTTTATATACTTACATAGATGTATTCCAAATTTCATAGCCTGTTTTTTGATGCTAGAAATATTTTAACCTTAATTTCTAAATTTTTTATTGAATTATTAAAAATTCTAAGAGAATATTATGATAACAGACATATGTGTCATAATCCCATGAGCTTATATTAACATTACGACTTTGTTTTCTGTTTAAACGTGTTCTGAGATTTAATCCTGTTATTTAGCATTTCATAAAAAAACTGAATAATTAAAATAAAAGGCAAAAATTCTATTTACTAATTACTGAATAAATTCTATGATATACTCACAATTCTACAGTTAAACATGTTGGCTTTAATTTAAATCAATTAACAGATTTTTTTAAAAAAGGGAATTGTACATACGTCATTGTTATGCAAAACATAAATTATTTCAGCACAAATGCTATTTATATTTCTGCTTAAATAATTTTCTTTCTGACCATTACCTCTTGAAGAAGAAAATCCTTCAATAATAATAAATCGTGCGGATAGAGATAAAGGAGTTATACATGATCGTACTCTTATTTCTTGGTGGAAAATATAACCAACGGACAAGAAGAAAAGTACTTTATGTGGTTAAAAGATTATTTAGGTTTTATAGATAGTGAGACATTTAAAGTAATGATAAATTATTATTTAAAGTAATTTAAAAAAAGTAATAACCAAAATTTGGCAAAAAAAATTAACATTTAAAAACATGCTAAAGCCCTTGAAAAATATGTTTACGATTTATTTATTAAAAACAGGTCTCTTTTTCCAAAACTTTAAAAACAAAATCTATTAAAAAAATATTTGATATTAGAAGAAAGATTATGGAATTTCTTTAGTGCACTTTTTTGAAAAGCAGTACTTATTTTGCAATATAGGGTATTAATTTCCTTAGCTTAATAATGAACTTATTAATTACCAAAATACGAATAATTTGAAAATTTAATTAAAATAATAAACGTGATATATATCTTTTTCGTTTTCTTTAATAAAATATTTTACTTTAAAAAGAAATATCTGAATAGTATTAATTTGTGTTAAGAATTAAAAGAATCAGATAAAAGAAGATAATACTGATTTATTAATAAACAATTATTAAAAAATTAAATGTTTATGTTTGCAAATAAGGAAAACACTAGACGCATTCCCATTGTTAAGAACTCATCAGAAAATCTAAATTATTCATACACTCAATAATTTATTCAGAATATTTTAGGCTTCATTCATCATTATTTTTATTGAAAGACAATGAATCTACATAATATTTTACTCTATTCATTCATTATTTACTATATCTTCGAAGTGTTTATTTTTTATTAACACTGAACTGGGACTCTTCTGTCGGATTATAGAACCAAAAGATAAAAATAAAACATCTGTAAGCAAACATCCCAGATGTGTAATATGTTTTCCAGATATCCTCGTTTTAAGGATCATTTCATTGTTTGCGTCTCATCCTCAACAATGATGTATGACGTTTAATGGAAGAGTCTTGTCGCGAAAATGATAAATGAACTTTAGCTTATATGGTATCTTTTTGATAAACTTCACGTCAGTTACCCTTTAAATTTAACTTATATTGGATATTTTTCATGTTAACGTCGATATTTATTTTCCTTTCAGCATTAAAATCAATAACTGATAATAGAAATAAACATGTCCTGGAATAAAGTTACTTTTAATTTCTCTGAATGATATCTGGAAAGATATTATTAGCATGGTTTCCGGATAATGACTGACAAAAGAACAACGATGCTGATGTTCTTTGGCAAGTAGACAACTCTGAGTGTCAAGTTTTTTTAAAGTGTTGAAAGAAACGATTGCCTAACAAACTGGTAATCTAATGAGTAAATGCATCAGTACATGTGTATGCTGTTACTTTTATTTATTTTTTACCTTTTATTTTGGATGTAATTAAAAGTTTTTAATAAGTGAATGAAAAAATAAGGATTCTATTTTAAAGAAAAATTACAGAGTTAAACATTCATGCTTCTTTTCTTTCTTTTTATTTATTTATTATTTGGCACAAATTACAGCAGATTTATGGACATGTTTATACATTTTTCATTACATTTATGTTCAGCATTTATAGAGTGTAAGAGATTTTGTTCAAAAAGATGACATTAATCGTTTATAAATAATGATAATTAAGCACCAAAGAGCTGGATTTTTTTTTCAAAATTACATATGATACATTTTTTCTGCTCTTTGTACTTATCAAAGAATACCGCTTTGGTTCGAAATAAGAATTGCAATACTAGTATCAATCTTCCACAGCTAAAAAAACACAAGAAATTAAATTGACTCTGTTTTATTTAGAAAATATTGTTATTAAAAATATTTTTTAATGTATCCCGAAAATGGCGCATTTGTGGATAATGGTTTAGTTAGTTGCAGTTTCTTCAGATGTAATAAAATAATATAGATGTATTTAAATATAATATTTTAATATATTTATAGCATTTATTAATTTATGATTAAAGCTTCCAATCTTCTTAGTTTTCAAATGCATCGTAAGCTAATCATTAATTGATTTTTTACTAATGTCGCCCCTAAAAGCAAAATAGGAGCTATTCGCAATGAAACTTAACTTTGAGACAAAATTAGATGATGTTAACCTTATACCTAAACTGACAATTCATTTCAACACATCTACCCTCCAACGAGAGGACTAAGAGCTCTGTTAGATTTAACACGCATCATTCCCTTTACGCCAAGGGTGGCCAACTTGTTTTCGCTCGTGGAACACATAGTAAGTGCGGAAAGTATCGGAGGGCCACATTTTTTAAAAATGATTGCATTCATTATAAAAAATAATAAGTATAAGTTTAAAAAAAATGGTGGCAGTTTTATTCAATTTATTTACTGTACTAATTTTATATTAGTCATAGCTGCAAGCACATTTAACTTTAGAATCAGTTTAATTAAAAAAATGTTCCCTGACATACTTTTTTCATTTTTCCCCTTGAAATCAAGAGTGAGATTACTTGTTGAAATTCTCATCACTGTCTGCAAGTTTATGTCAGCTAACTTGCATATATATTTACTCTTGATCATCTTCCCACAAAAAAAACTTATAAATATATGTCGATAAAAATATAAAGAACAATTTACTAGCAAATTTCTTCATACGCAGAAATTTTTTAGCTAAAAAAGATTTGTAAAAAACAATTATTGCCATAAAATAAAACATTTCTTTCACACTGTTATCAGACTTCAAGTCAATAAGTTTAAACTGTAGCTACTCAAGTGCTGTTTCAATACATCAGTAATTGGAAAACAGAAAAAAAACTGAGTTTAGGTTCAATTTCTTAAGAACCCTCGTCCTCCACACTCTGCGGATGATCTTTTTGTGGAAACACTTTTAAGTATTTTGTTTTCATAATAAAGGAATTCTGCTTTACTGATAGTGAAAAATATATCGCGCACGAAAAAAATCTCGATTCCAAGTGGATTTTCTGACCGTCTTGGTGGACTGAAAAAAAAACACCTCTTTGCGGGACCTTATGTGGCTGACGAACTGCTCGTTGCACACCTCTGCGAAACTCGAGGGTCTTCTAGTGGAATCAGAGAACTTGAAGATGCCTCTAAACTGCATCATCCTCAGCCACTATCTCGAGGCAATGGTTAAGCTGCTACTGTAGCTATTTAATAAATGAAGTCTTATAAAAAATTTTAAAAAATTTAATATGCATATCCTAGATTTATTTATAATAAAGTAATGTAAATTAAAGATTTCTTTCAGCTGAGAAATAATTCTTCTGTTGGAAAAACAGTGTCCTGAAACTCAGTGAGCCTAGGGAGTAAGGGAAAGTCATATCTGTTCTGAAAAAAAAAAGAAAAATTCCATGTCATTTAGTTAAGGAGTGTCTAGAATATTTTTGAAAATGTGAAAAATTGACATCTTCCAAATAAGAGTAGCAAAAAGTTTTACCTAAAATCTATCTCAATTTACTACAAAAAGACGCATTTCTTGCGATTAATATTTTATATAATTAGATTGTAATTAAGAAACAAGTAATCACACATATTTAATAAATCAAATGCATTACTTTAAATAAGCATTTTTCGATAAACTTTCTGAACTTCATGTCAAGCCTTATAATATTTTTAAACAAGGTTTAAAGATTTAAGAAATTATATTTGCCTAGAATTGTAACAGTATAAAAAATATACTACATTTCAAAAAATTTAGAATTGTTTACATTTCTCCTCTAAAACCTACGTGTTCAGATGAATGCTCAAAAATATGTTCTGACAAATCTAGAAAACTACTTTTTCATTTTCATGTTTTATAAGAATGTTTTTTTCCTCCAGTTTTTGTTTTCTTTTGAAGAGCACTGCAGTTCCTTCTTTCCTTTATACATTTATCCTTCTCTTTTAAAAATATTTCTCATTTTATTTCTTTAAAAAAATCGACGAGTTTGATATTTAAAAGAAAAAAAATTATAGAAACTAACTATTATATTTTTAAAAAAATCTCGGAAAAATCAAAAATTTAAAAGAAAATAAGAAACTAACACTTGGAAGGGAGAACGTATCATCAACAGTTAAGCCTTCGCGTATGCGTCAGAACCATTTCACATTCCTGAAAGCCATGTCATTATACTTTGCAATGTCATTTGGCTCTCATTTTCATAGAGGAGCGGTATTTGTTGAGGAATTCCTCATCAATTACTTCACCCCAACTTCGACATATGGCTGAGCACATATCTGAAATCTATTCGTAATGGTCGATGAACGATGCATAGTATCATTTTCCTCAGTAGGAATTAAAGCCATTAGGAAATTCTCGTTTTCCTCGAATTCCAAGCAATACTTCAATACTTAAATGAAGTTGGAAATGATATACGAAGCCATGTGTGGTCACCCTACTGTGGTTTGCCTTTTGAATTGTTGGAGGGGAAATAATGGTATAACTATGCTTATTTGACACTCGAAACTCTAATTACTCGAATATAAAGGGAGAATTTATTTCAATTAATTCACTTCATCAAAGTGACGATTTTGAAAATACACGTAATTAGCTGCCTTATGTCTCCAATTAAATTTAAATTAGGACTAATTTTTACTAAATGAATAGAGTTTTGTGATACAATATTTAAGAGTTATATATATTTGTAATTATTTTTCAGGAATAGTTTAGAAATATGATTAAAGTATATAGAAGATCATCAAGAAAATGATCGCTTGTATTTTTAAAATAGTATAAAATAATATATTGAAATTGAAATAAAGATACAAAAAATTATCATTACTTATTAATTGTGTAGAAATGAAATAAAATTTCAAATTGAGAACGTAAAATAATTGAGAAAAGAAACAAATGTGTGTATATATTTATTCAAAATATTTGTTACTTAAGTTTGTTCTGAAGAATACTTCTAGTAGTACCAAATGTATGCATTTTCTTATACAACATTTCCAATACTTGAGTTATACGATTAGAACATGACAGTATTAAATTAATTACATATACTGAATTCTAATTACAAGTATATTCAAAAAATGAATATCGATGGATTTTCTTCTAAATCTATTTGATTTTTCAAGGACTAAAAAGAATTAATATTAATTATTGCTACTATGCTTGAGTTTTTTTTAAATTCATCATTGATCATTTATTAATATATATAAATGAAAAACTTTAAATGCTGCCTATTCTTATTTTACAGGAGTTTGAGAAAACTGTGTTTATCTTATTAGTTACAAAATATTAATACGATTCTCCATCTAATATGTGTTACATGAAGAAACTCAATTATCCTCTTCTGCACAGTAAAAGTTATTAAATGTAATACATGGACATTATTTTTTCCACACAGCGATGTAATATTTCACTGCTTGTAAAAATTGTTTTTGCATTTTTGAATTTTGCCTCACAAAAATATCTTTCATTACATATGGAAAAAATTCCCAAATCACACTCAAATGGTATAAAAATATAATGAACTAGCACTCTAATAGAAAAAAGTATTCCTTAATTTTTACATTTTAGTAATTTTAATGATACCTTTTTTTCTATGTAGCAAAATGTTCAATTAACTTAAATTTGAAGCTAATATAGGAATAATAACGTAACCTAATGCTTTATATTAATATAAAAGCTTCATAAAGTTAATGAAAAGACACTAATTTAAGGGAAATCATCCGTAAAAATGGGGGAAGGGTATAAAATAAGGTGTAAAATATATGCATAAAAGAAAAATTCCATATATGATGCAAAAAAACTATTAAACAAATTAAGTAGGAAGAATTCATTGAAAACAGCACATCTTGAATGCTGTAAGATTTATGTATAAAACTTTAGGCTCATATATTATATCTAAGCGTTTTAGACTGCTACAAATTAATATGTTTAACAGAATTATATTAATTTAATATTATATTAATTATATATATTATATTAAATTAATTTATTATATTCAATATTAGCAATAATAAAACAATGGTTCCTGGAAGTATTTTTATCTCTCTCCCCCTTTAAAAGCTTTACTTTTTTTTATATTCAAGATAACATTAAAGTTCTTTGTTGGTATTTCATTTCTTGAATTAAACTGTTTTACTTTATGTGATTAAAAGAGAGAGGCAGTGTGCATTTCTTCATCGCCATAATCCAGAATGGCAAGCAATGATTCTTTTTATCAAATATATATTCCTATTTTTTCCCTTAAACTTCCCTACGTAAAACGTATCTTATAAAAAAAACAAAAAGAAAGATTCAAAGTCTTTAAAAATATCTTAAAAAGTCTGTAAGTGTATAATATTCAAACTGACAAAAAAAAATTTTTTTCTCCCTCAGTAAAGCGGAGTTGGCGACACTGCACAGCATCTGTGTTGCCGTAAAGCAGAAAGATATCGTTTCAGAAATCCATAACTTATTTTTGCCCTTCCCCTTCCCTCTTAAAATATCTAAGCTCAGGAGGCTGGAAAACTCAGAAAAGGGTGGTACAAAGTAAGAAGGGTTCTCAGTTACCGTTATCTTATCTTCGAATGAGTTGCTTTTCAAGCGAAAAGGAAAAAGAAGCCGAATTGTAAGACGGCTTGCCTACTTCCAACTCTCATGGATTTCCGATGCTCGTGAAAAGACAGCTCAGTCGGAGGGAAACAGTCTTGATTGTGCCAAGCTAAGCAGGGAAATTTTTCCGCGCGAATTTTATTTCATATCACAGATTTCATGGAAAAAAGCACAAATAAAATATTGAAAAAGAAGGGATGGTAAGTAAAACTGTTTCTGGGAATCATGATAAAGAATTGGATTTTATTCGCGTCGTTGGGTAGCGCAATGTAAATAAAATTAGAATCGATCTTTTCATTTGCTTCGAAAGTGAAGTTTCAATTAAGGGGACATGGTAAGATTTACGCAAAAAATTTTAATTTAAGGATTTTCAAATTTTTTTGGCTGCATCCTATATGTGTATACTATGTAAAACCGATTTTGTGCTCAAAATTTCATAAAAAGCTAACCATTTAATTTTTTAAAGAAAAAACTTAAAATTTATGAAGTGATTTTAAAATGCTATTCTTCCTACAAAAATTTACGTACATGCATGAAGTTTGACTTACAAGTGCGTCAAACTCTGTATAACAAAATTTGGTACGGATTTTGCGATAACACGATTGGTATTTGTAAGATACTTCTTTTTTTATGAATGCTTATTGAAAATTCCTTAAAAAAATGTACAAATTCTGAGTTCAATTATTTTTTAAAAAAATAAGAATTGCTTTGATTCAAAAATGCATACCAACTTTTGTTACATGTATTATTAGCAACAGGTAAAAAAAATCAAAACACAATAGAAAAAAGCCTTAGCATTTTAAACGAAGACAAACAAGTTATTTTATCTTTTTGAGATAAGCTCGTTTAAAGTTTTGATTTGCCATTGGGATGTGAATAAAAATGAACGTAAAAGTTATCATAATTCTGCGTTTTTTAAGTTTAGAGCTTTGTGGAGTTATAAAAAAGTATATAAAGAATAATTTAGGCTAAAAAAATTGGATTTGGTTTTTTTTACCAATTTTTGTCGATTTAATCGTACTGCGTCCTCTTAAGATTTTTGCTACCACATTTACTCATAGATTTTTTAACTTATGTTTCAAACTTTTTTTTCGAGGCGGAAATAAACAAAAGTGAAGTAAAGTGGAAGATCTTTTTAATAAATTATTTGATAATTATTTAAATGTATATTTAATTATTAAACATAGGAGAAAATTTTGATTAAGGATTATCTTTAAATTTAACAGTCTTGAAGAGATACTATTGAAAACTGAAAATTTTATTTAAATCAATCAAAAAAAATTTATAATGCTATTATTTAACATTTTTTTTAAATTCTGAAGAATAACTCCGAAGTTTTATACTTGTGTATTAAAATTTTATGTAAATATTTAAATCTTATGATATTTATATGGATTTAAAACGATTAAATTAATCGATTATTATTTTTATTAATTCTAAAGTTTTGAGTATGTACGTAATATGGATTCGAAACGTAGCTTGGAAAATTCTCTGCTCTAAAACTTAAAAATCTAAAAAAATATCGTTTAGTTACAGCATATGATTCATAAAAAAGGGAAATGAAATAATAACAATGTTTTTCAAAACATAAATAATTAAAACAATTGAACATCTAAAGATATTTTATAAGAATTCATTTTATTTTAAAAGGAAAATTTTTAAATAAAAATTTTGAATGTAATCAATTGTTTTAATTTCACTATTACTCATTAAGTTCTGTCAAGCACAAAACGAGAGTAAAACTAGAGAATTACAAAATAGTATAAAATTAAATGCTATCTAGTTATTCATTGTTGATACATTTAAATGATCAATTAAAATCATAGCTCTAGGAAAAGTCATAAAGTTCAAGAATAAATTTATTGAACAAGAAGTAAGGAAGTAAGATTGGGGAACGTTTAGTCTGATATTGAATAACATTATACCGCTAATTAAAGAAATTTTAGCGAATAAATTTTATTTCATCACCATAATTTTAACTTAAATCAAATGTATGAATTTAAATATTTACTTTATATTCGTCTTTTATGAAAAATGTTATGTGGTGATAAGCTTATTTTGAAACAAGCTTTCATTGCATATATATTTCAACAACTTTAAAAAATGTAACAAAGGAAAAAAGGGCTATTCACGGGATGCAATACTACAAAGCATAATTTTTTTAAGAAATTGTAAATTTGCCTATTCAGTAATCTTTTTCTTGAGAACTTGTTGAATGAGTTTAAATTTAATATGTGTTACAAAGCAATTAAGAGAAGGAAAATTATATAAAATCTGAAATGAGGTTAAATATACTTCTATGTATTAAAACAATGTTCAAAACAGTATAAAATTTTTGATATTTTTAACAAAGAATAATTGGATATATATATATATATATTACTGGCTCTTTTGTATTACAAAACCAATATAAAAGCAATTTCCATGAAAAACTAACTTAAAATTTTAGACAATTTAAATACTTTACCCATTATAAATCGATTAAATTGCTACCTTTTAGTGAACACCATTGGACAGAATTAAGTTATTTCCACCATAAAATTATTGAAACTGATGGAAACTTATATTTCCAGACCAATAAAAAATAATGCAAAAAAAAAAAAGAAAACTGGGAACTGCTGTAAAATGTCTGTGTTAATCGAGTATGACAGGTCTACAGATATTGCTTTCAGCGGCTATTTTTTTGTTAGTGAATTCGATGAAAAATGCCGATAATGTTATTTCATTACAGTTTTATCTGTTAAGTGTATACGCTTTTCGTTAGTTTTTATCTTTTGAAAAATAATAGACAGTAAAGTATCAAGTACTTTCATTACTTCGTGTTCCTTTTCTTTTTTAAGCTACTCGGTTACTTCAGAAAGAGAGTTTGAAACAAGGAAAAATCGATTTGTAATCTCAGTTAGAAAAATTATTCCGCTATAAGCTGTGTTTTTCTGTACAGATGAGTCTTTAAGATTGTGTTTTTATGAGAAGAAAAATATCAATAAAAAATTGAATCTTGACTTGTTTTTTATACATAAAAAAGTATTTTCTGCAGTTATAAATAATCTATACGTCCACTTAATTTATATGTATGTTACTACTAAAGGGTAGAAATCAGTTAATCTGCTGATTAACTAGATAATCTGCTCATTAACTTTGGTGATCTGTTTAAGTGCGGAAAATTGTTTCATTTCTCAAATTACCTAGGCGATCTGTGAATTACCTAGATAATCTGTGTATTATTTACTACACACTTGTTAATCTCCACATTACCTGCTAGGCACTCTTTAAAGTGTAAATAAGATCTTTGATGGAACAATATTTCTGTGCGCTTATATAAAATGTTTATTTATTTATTTTTTAATATCTAAATAATAAAGTTAATACAATAGAACAAACAGCGCATTAGTCGATAGAATCAGCAATTAGTTGAAAAACTATAACACAAAGAAGCAAATAGTTTAACATATTACAATTAAGAAAATAATTAACTTGCGAAACATGTGATAAAATTATGCTCTTACTTATTAGTTCAGTCTATCGATCTGGGACACTCTTTGAATGAATAGCAATAGGCTTTCGCAACAAGCGCAAGATTTGACGATAAATGCTGTAGGGTCTTATCCTTGCAATTGAGTGAAATATAATTTCTTTTATCATGGTTTTATCGATAGGTGCTGTTATATTTTGTAATATTGGAACTTCTAACCTTTAATTTGTTCCTAGAAGATACTGGTCGCCATAATTAAATGTATTGTAAATTAATTCAAGGATTTTTTTGTCAAATTCATATAATGTCTCTACCAATATGTTTCTAAATGTTTTAGGTAAAATTATTCTATGATGAGAATGTTTTTCAATCAAAATTCCTAACAGAAAGAAAATGAGAGAAACAAGCTTTTAAACTCTGACAATACGGAAATCTCTAATGAGGATTACCTAATTAAAAGGTGGAAGACTCTTGACTCCGCACTTGAACGAAGAAAATCAGTTAATCTGCAAATTGCCTAGGTAATCTCCACATTAATGATTTTTGAGCTTTAACGGTAACATACAGTAGCGCACACAAACATTTTTCAAGGGGTGAGGGTCCAGAGTCGAAAGTCCACCATTTTGGTATCAAGTGGGCTCCAATACGCCGCCCAACATATTTTTTTTATATTAAAGATTTTCGGGGTCTATATAAAACAATACAAAATTAACTACTGAATAAATAATTACATTAATTATTAATAACAAATACATAATTAAATTTTACGTAATATATACATAGGATTATAACCCATCGAAAAAAAATCAAGCGCTATGGGGCGTGTCAGGACCCCTAAGCCCCCTTGTGTGCGCCACTGGTAACATATATGAATGATTCGAAACAAAACATATTAAAATAACAGTTTGCGTTATTTGAGATAACCTTCAATTAATTGTAAGTTTTAACTTTTGCTATAATTTTGGTACTTTTAATATTCCAGTTGTTTTAAACTCTTGTTATTTTTGATGGTATACAATAAATTTGAAACATTTTTTTTTCAAGATTTTATATGAATTCGCTTCCTATAAATTACAAAATATTTCGATGTTAAACGTAAAATTAAACTTTTAATTCGCATGAAGTGTAGTATGAAACGAGGCATAAATAAATATCAAAAATAACGTTATTTGTCATATTTACTTTATAAACTATGAAATATTTTAAAGTTTCAAATTATTCATTTAAATTTCCGAATTTTTAAATTTTATTATCTTATATTTTTTACTACATTATTTGTATTATATATGTTTTAAATGAATATTTTTGAAATTATACTACATAAATTATAATATTTCAAATTACTTAATTTCAATTTCCAATTAATGTAGGGATGTAGAATATATATATATATATATATATATATATATATATATATATATATATATATATATATAAATATTCATTCGAAAATATTTTTATTATACTACAACTGTGTGTATTTTAGCTTTTTTACAACAATATCAAGTTCATTTTGATGTCCGATTAATGAAAATTTATTTCAATTTTAATGCAAATTAGTTCAATTAATTTGAATTTAAATAATACTTTTAAATTAGTTTTAATTCACACACACACAAATAATACTTTTAAATGAACTTTAATATAAACACTTTAAAATTATGTTACAAAAATTCAAGCAAATTATTATTAAAATTCAATTCATAAGGAACATATGAATGAAATAAAATTGTGGTATAAATTAAGTGACTTTGAAAGGTTTTATCCTTACATTTAAAGAGATTTATTCTTGCAAAAACATTGAATTCATCTCATGTAAATTTCAGTTTTATTTAATGAGAAGTAACTTGCTCTTTTAAATTCCTGTATTATTTTTAATTTATATTGCTTGATCTGAGTCTTAAGAAAAATTCTTTAAATTAAAGTTTATGTAAAAGACTCGGTGTTTTTTTAAATGAAAATAAAATTCAAATATAATGAAACTTAAAGGGCATTTAAATATAGTTTCAGAAATACTCAAGTATAAAAAATTAATGTTCTTTTTACAAAATAAATTTTTTTCGCACTAATTGTGAAATAACGTCACTTTATTCGGTATCTATCACATATTTTGCGTTATATAGAAAAAAATTATTAACTTACTGAAAAGTCACTAAATACTTTACTCTCGATAAACTAATTACTACCTATTGGGAAGTATATTTAAAATTTACGTGGAAAGGTCTTTTATATCATTTTTATTTCTTATTTTCCTTAATAGCATTTCTTAGTATGCATTACTGTTAAATTAAAGGAATTAAGAAAAATAGAAAAATGGTCATTAATTAATAGAATTAAGGAGAGGGAATAAATAAATTATTCTTCCGCTTACAGAATATAATTACTTATCATTCCCATTGAAAATTGGAAACCCATTTCCATTTCTGGTTGAATAAAAAACTTCTCGCTTACAAAAATGATGATTCATGAAAACTTTTCTAAATCATTGAAATTTTTAATGAGCCAAATTATAGGATTACCACCAACTGAAAATTATAATTTCATATTTAAGATGTATTAAATTTTAAAATAAGTATTATATTTAACTGTATTAAATGCTTGTTTTTTTAAAAAAATTGTACTTTGTCTCCGAGGAAAAAAATTTTGAGCTGAAACAAATACACAGAAAATGAATTTTAATTAAATGGTTTAAACTTCGAGGTAAGCCAAACTAAACCAATATAAATATAATCAGAATTTTTGTGATCACAGCACTCTTGTATGTGGTAGGAGTGAATGTAATTATTAATTTGAATCAGGCACGAAAATCACTCCCTTTTTTGAAAATTGTACATTTTTTGCTAAATATTTAATTTTAAATTTGTTGCCAATACTTGGCAAACTTGGCTCTTAAGAACTGAAATTAAAGAGGAAAATTAAACAATTTAAACAACTTTTGTTTCATTTAAATCAGAAGCAACTACGACAAAGTAGGAAAAAACTTATTGTTATCATTACTTTTTTAATATCTTCTATTGAAATGTCAGGGAAGCTATTATTTTATTTTGCTTTTCTAAAACAAAAAATGTATTGGCATTCCAGACATGTTTACAAGTTTCACATATAGTAGTCTTACATATGTAATAACTTTATCACTGCATAAAGTGTAACATACTTAACTCAAAGTTTTCATATAATTATATTTATAACCCCCTTTTTCCCCAGTCAGTTAATATACAATCGCTAAAATCTTCATAAATTTGATTTTAGTAAAAACTTGACAGTAGAAATTTTTCATTTTATTTGTTTTAAATTATTATTATAATATTCTCAACATTTCTAACTTGCTAATTGAATGAGAAAAAATACAAACAACAGTTTCTAATGAGAGAAGTTACAATGTTTTTCAAACTCGTCATCATAAAAGTTGCATTGAGCAAGAGAAAATATAATCAGAATGTACGCTTTAAAATTTATTTCTAATAGTTATATAACCCGGCTATTAAGGTTAACAAAATATAATTAAAATAACAAAATAGATTGCTTGTAATTAAAGGAAAGAATTTTTGAGATAGACATTTTTGTTAAATTGTCAAAATTTAAACATCTAGTGTTTTTAAATTAATACTCATAATGGCGCAGTGAAGTATTTGAAAGAAATAACGTGGAATAAATCATCTTGATTTTTCAAATGATTGGAACAACACTAATTGAAAACAGTAGATAAAATTGAATTTAAGTGGAATTTAACTTTTAGAAAGTATTTACTATTTTGATATGAAATATGCATGCATTAAAATAGTTATGTGAATTGATTGCATTAGAAGACATATGTAGTTAGTATATTCATAAATTCAGAACTACTTTTAGTACATGGGGAAAAAATTCTGTAAGGCTAAGATTTGATATTTCAACTTAAGATAAATACATTTAATTTAATGTCAGATAGAAACTATCAGGATAACTTTTAAAATTACACTTAGTTATACATATTCTATGTCATGTATTGAGAACATTGGATTATCAGTTAAGGTTTGAAATTGCAAAAACCCTATTATAAATCAAATCTAGAGCAGATTATTCTTACCTTTTTTCACTACATTGCTAATAATATAAAGAGACTAAAAACTATTTTAGAAATATTCGAAAATATTAAAAATTTACAAGATATTTATTAATGTAATGTAATAAATCAATGTACAATGTTAATAAGACTAATATGTAAATCTTTCTTGGTACATTAAGTAATATGTTCCCCTCTAGTTTCAAACTTTGAGTTTATTAAAATGGAAAACTCAGTAGTTATAAAGGAATATAAATGTAATAACATTAGCTGTTTTTAGGGGAAAAGAATCAGAAAAAGTATAAACTTAATTATAATTGTATAAGAAATGTTTACACTCGCAGGCCAAAAGATACATGCAAAAGTTAAGCAAATTGTTCAACCTAATACGCTTATTTTTTTTTTGTTTAAGTCAATAGAACTTAGCTTATTATATATCTAAACGAACAAAATTCCTTTTTTCTTAAATGTGTGAAGAAAAAATGTGAGTTTCATTTAGATGAAAGACAATAGAAGATTAATGCTGGAGTTTCTTTCCGAAATAATTAATTAGTGGAATGATTTTATCTGAAATAGAAAAAAGTCTTGAAATTTGAAGACTTAAAATTTAGATAGAGCTTTTTTCCCGCAGAATCAGATTATTTCATTTCATTGTAACTAATTTTGATAAGAAGTGCTATTATAAAGACACTTCTTTATAAAGAGTGCACTCTATATAAGTGTTTATATTTTTTAAAAACTTTATTTTTATTTCACCATTATTAAAAAATTAATTTACTGGGGAAAAATGTATCTAAAACGTTAATGTTTCATTTAACATTAAGAAACAAATTAAAGGAGATTCTTTTCAAAATTTAGAATTGTATTAAATATTTTCGTATTCCAGTTTCGAGTCTCTCAATAATTAGTAATAATAATAACTGTTCAATAAAAATGTTTCTTTTTTCAAAAAAATCTACACAGTAGTAATAAAGTATAAAATATTTTTCTTATCCCTAAAAAGAATGAATATCAAACAAAGAAAATTCAATCAAGATAACAAAACATAAAAAAACAGGATATTATAAAAACTGATGTTAATCTTATGTTTTCACAAGGATTTTACTTAGAGTTTTCAAATAATAAAAGAAATTTTACTGTATTGACTTAAATATTAGACCACATACAAAACCCCCACATCTCAATTTTTATATTAGTCTAGTAAATTAGATTAATATATCTTTAGATTAATATATTTTAGATCTTTATTAATATATACTGGTTTTATGCTTTATATTACAAAGATTAAGAGGCACTTATTGAACACAAGGTGCACCCAGTAAAAACTAGAATTTATACATATAATTCTTATTTAGTGCTATACTAAATTATTATTAATCTAACTTAAACTAAAACACTAAGCAAGCAAAGAGTAAGACAGTACAAAATGAAATAGTAACACATTAAAAAATCCTTAATCTTAAGGCCAAGATTGCAGGTTTAAAGAAAATTTTAAGGCGTCTACATTCCATTTTAATTTCTCAAATTACTTGGCTGAAACAAAATTTAGAAGAAAAAATATAGTTAAAAATAATAATAAATTTTATATGCATAAGGATTTGATAAAGATAACCCTTAGTCCCCGATTTGTATTATCTTATATTTGATGAAACAGAAACAATATTTCACTTTTACTTTAATTATTTACTTTAAGAGGTGTAATTTACGGAATCTGAACTCTTTCGAAGGTATTCTTAATTACTGCTCCTATCGTAAATGCAGTTTAATTTTAAAAATGCCTTAATGGAAATAAGATTGCATAATATTCAATTTTAATTAAGTTTAAAGAAGTATATCCATAGTAAATAAATATTTATACAGCAAAGTGTAAGGTTAACCGTACTGTGTTGAGTCATTTTAATGGACTTGGTAGCTCGCAGCTATGGATTAACATTGAAATTTTGTTTGGAAAGGAACTTGATAAAGAAAATAGAAGCGATAAATATTACAGTTTTAAAACACGCATTACGAAAAATAAATAGGTTGGACAGAAAAAGAATAAGATACATGAAATATTAACGGAGAGTGTGCAATATGAAGGAGTATTATATTTTTACTTATTTGTATTCAGAATTTACTTTTTTGTTTTGAAACATAGCTGTAATTACTCTTGAATATAAATACATAAAGTTGAAAAATTCATTAGGAAGGCTTTCATTTAGAAACACTACAAGTTCATCTTAATTAAATTTTACTCGGAGGATTTAAATTGAATATACTTTCTTCTTTCTTTTGGTAAGAAATTAAGTAAATAAATTCCTTACTCTCGAACCGAGATGACTTCTTTTTCACATGACCTTGTTTTCAAGAGTGCATTTTGTTTTGAAAAAATTTCATAAATAAAAGAATGAATTGCTTAAACGAATAAAAGGACGCAAAATAAATTGCAAGTATTATTTGTTTTGAGCATGTTTTATTTACAAGTTTCTAAAATAGACTGGTAAAGTTTCTTATATGATCTCCTTTCAGATTTAACTAACAATTTCTCGGATTTACCGCTGTATACTTTATTTATTATGCTTTGATTTTTTGAGTTAAAAGCAGTTTACTTATTTTTAAGGCGTTAATAGTCCCTATTATTCATTTTTTTATTGTCATTAAGTTATAAAGTCTTATAATGAATTAAATAAGTTTCACTGAATTTAAGCTGATAAAATTAATTTATAAAATCAATGTATTCGAAATAATAATACAGAACAGAACCTGATTCTGAAATGTTAATGTAGAAACTTTTTTCCCACAAATTTCGATTTTCAATATACAAGCAGAGATTAAAATCTTTCAAAATATACTTTGCATACTTTACAGAATTTATTTATTAAGAACCCGAGAGAATATTTTCGGGAAATATTGAACAACAATTAAGCTTAAATAGCTTAATGTAAAACATTGTTTTACTAAAATTTGTTTTTGATACCATTTTCCAAAAAAAGAAAATTCTGTTATACTATTAAACTATTTAGAATAACCATAATTTAAAAATGTAAATAATTCCTTTACTTCATATATAATTTGCATCTTTAAATTATTTAGATCTACAAACTAAGTTTTAAATAAGTCTAAAGATAATGGTGTTTATACACAGGTTTATGTAAAACGCTTAACTCAATTTATTTTACATTTATTTTCTTTTGAAGTTACAAAAACGATTTTTAACCAAACTGTTTTTTTTCACAACTCACAGTTATCATGTGAGGTATTATTATTAAAATCAATATTGTGGACTTAAAACCAAACGTTTTTATATTATATTTTTATGCTTTAATTTTTAAAAAATATAGCTTGATGAATATCTTAAATATTATAAATATATTTAATAATTAAATACATACTATAATCATTCAATGATTAGATGTAGAAAATGTATACAGTGAAATTACTCTAAATCACATTCTTATGAGATCATTAATGACATCGAGAGAAATATAAAAAGTAAATTTCTAAATAAAAAAATACATACAGTTTAATTTAACTGAAAAAATTAAATTGTACCAAAATTGTGATCGGATATATTAAAAAAAAGTGTTTGATCAACAATCCTTAAACAATCTTTTCAGGGGTACTTTAAATGAATTAACTAATGAAATTTCTTAAAGTTTACTTTACATTTATCCTTGAAGTTTTAAATCAAATTTAGCTAAGTAGGAAAAAGTCAAGTGTCCTGTTGCTAAATACATTTAACGAAAACGTTTTAAGATTTCATACATTATGCATCAAAGTATTGTTTTTCCCGAATCAGTTTTACTCCTCTTTCGGCTCTGTGACTTCCTCTTTCTATCGCTTGTGAACGTAAACTCTCTCTCTCACTCGTCTCTTTTATGTTTTTCGTTCTTATCAAACCCTCTTTTCTTTTGTCTCTTTATGCAGCCAGACGAATGGAAGGTCTTCATACGGTACAACGAGAATATCAAGTACGTTTTAAAGTGTTTTGGTAAGCGTTGACGTTACTTTGAAAATAAAGGATAGTTTGATGCTGTATCTTTGGATATTTTTCAAGTGCATCAATAAATTAAAAACCTATAGCGGGAAAAATACACCATTTTTCTACTCTAAACTCAGAGAGTGTTTGAAAATGTAAAAAAACAAAATTTAAATGTTCTGTAATACATAGTATTTAAAAGTTAAATGCGAATTTTAAAATATTTAAGATAAAAAAAGATATTTTGTTGAGTGACATAAAATAATAATTTGTACATTTTAATTAAAAAATAGTAAAATGATATTATTTTCTTAAACTGAAACCATACATCCAGATTCTATATCAAAGTTAGCAATATAAATAATTTTGAAGTAATTTTGTAGGTGAAATATTTTTATTTTTAATGGCATGTTTTTAATTTTTTAGTAAAGTTTAAAACATTTTATTGTTATCTGTAAGCCTTAAATTAAGCCTACTTTAATTATATTTGTTTTTCTATTCTACAATGATAAGGCCTTTTCATATAAAATTTACTTAGACACCCTGTGCATTCCTTTATTATCATTCAGTAGACATTAGAATGAACTTTTAATTCCTCTGCGTAATTTTTAAAAATCAAATAATTGTATTTTTTTTAATTCGTGCATATAGGAGCAAGATACTTTTAAAATTCTTACCCTTTTTGTGTATAATTAGGTGCAATTTTATAATAATCGTTTTGTTATATAGCTAATAAATTCGTGTATCCTCATTAAATTATAAATAAATTAATTGAATTTTTTATTTTAATTTTTAACATAATTAATATTTGTTTTTTAAATTTAGGCTTTTTTTATTTACCATATACTTCTTTCTGCGTTTTTATTCTTTTTTTTATCATACACCAATTTCCTATCAATACTAATAAATAGAATGTATACGAATAATTTTTTAATACAATCAATAGTAGCTAAAACAAGACTCAAATTTACTTAATAGTTAAACTAAAATGTAAATAAAACTAAAACTTATTTTTAACATTTAAATATATTCAGTAAATTTCAAAGAAAATTACATCTGTGTTTTGATCTCGATCGAAGCTTAAACTATCTACACATTGTCGAAGTGGAAATAAAAGCGATCAAACACATTCTGATTCATCGTAATGTAATAAACTGTATATATTTTCAAAAGAAGAAAAGCCTTACAAACGCTTTAAAGTACTACTCCAACAATATTTACAGTATTAATTTTGAGAAAATTTAAAAGCAAAGTTGTTTCTTAAAAGTCTACAAGTTTCAGATAGTTAAAAAAGGATTAAAAAATTAAAAATCATCATTTTTCCAACAAAAAAACCCTGTTTTTTAATAAAATTCTCTTTGATTGCTATTGATTTATATTTGTTAACAGGGAAGATATTCAGAAGTATTTTTAAAATTTCAGTATATTGCGATATATGCTTTCAGCTAAAAGTATTTAATTAAAAATTGATGTGTCAATCAATCACTAATCATCAACTTTGATATTCAAATATTGTTTAAATCATGAACAATCATTGTTTAAATCATGAACTATCATTGTTTAAATCATGAACTATCATATTTTCAACTCGCTCCTTATTATTAATCAATTTTTTGCTACACTTACAATTTTTCATTTATTTGAATACTAATTCCAAGTACATATTTAACAGCTTTCCAGCAATAGTATAATAAGAAATACGTATTCTGTAAAATTTTTCATGAAATCCAAAAAAGAAAGATGGGAACTGATGAAAAACATAAAAGGAACTACATAAAAAAATACAGTTAAGTGTTATAGTGAGCGAATATGCTATTTCTCCTTCAAAACACTATAACTTAATTCCAAACTTAAATCAAATCAGGAATACTTAGAATATACTTGGTTTTATTCAATAAAAGATAGAATTCAATTTCTGTATGCAGCACTTTTAAATCTATGCTAAATGCTCCCCTTATAAAGTACCTTGACATCTAAAACTAGATGCATATAAATAATTTTCAATTTCTAATCTTGTTATTAATTTTATTCCTCACTAGTATGAATTCAACATTACTCTAAATTTACTTAATTGGAACTAAGTATAATCTTCATAATTTATCTTTTGGTATTAAACATTTACATATATATATTCATTTCTTTCAAATTCATTTAATTATAACTTTCGATGTATTTATCTAATGATCATTTCCGATTAAACATAAATTAATTAAACTGCCTTTAAATGGAGCTTAATAATTTCTTTCGATTTTATATATATTTCGTACTTAGTTTTATTTATTATATTGCACTCGAAAAGCATTTTATCAACCAATCATTTACGAAACGAAACGAACATCCCATGTGGATTTCCCTACAACTTCCCGCCGGACGTCTTAAAAGAGAAGCGCAAAACTACTAACTTCAAGCAAAAGGGGGAACTTTCTCAAAGTACACAAAAATGTGGACTTACCCGATTCAACCGCAAATGGTCCCTTCAGGGTTGGCAAAATAAACACAACGGTTTGCAAAGTCCACAGCAAAGTAAAGATGCGGAAATCCACGAACCATACCATTATGCACAACTTCTACATGATAACGAATATCCAACCGAATAAGTAACTCTGTGGAGTTTTTGGGCAACCCCACTAAATTTACACCTACTCGTGATAGTGGAACGCGATCGTCTGCAATTCAATATTTCTCCCCATCCTCCTCTCGGAATAGTCAAGAATGAATCTGGCATCCGCCACTCCATCGATGCGCGCCATCTAGCGAGAAGCTTAGAAAGCATCATTCAGATGATGGAGTGCCAGTTGGTTGTTGTTTTATTCTATTCATTTTTTTCCCCTTTCCAAAAGAGAGGGAAAAAAGAAAATGCTGATTTTATGATAGCGTAGAATACTTTTTGAACATCATCAGTTCGAAGAATCGTCAACCGGTAATGAGAGCATATTAGTTGTTCTTTTTTCATTCGAATGTCTAGCTGTAGACAAGTAACACAAATAGTTTTCATATAAATGAAAACAGACGTTGTTGATTCAATTAAATATCCCTTTACGAGAAATTCATTTTTTTTCTACAATATTTTTTTTCTACAATATTTTTTTTCTCCTTTTCAAAAGATATATTCTATAAAAATAAATCAATTGCCATTCCCTATTTCATTTCCTCGAAGAAGGAATTCATTTTTTTAAAAAAATCGTTTTAAATTGGAGGCAAAATAAAATAACCATTAGCATCAAACATAATCATTAAAGCGTATGAATCTTTCTAAATTTTACCAAAAGTCTATATACTGAATAAAGGTACTTAATGCGCCATATGTGAAAAATGTTACAATTCGTATCATGACAAAATGCATTCTATGACTTAAATGGGGAAGGATGTGCAACTGTCCCTTTAATAAAATAAGCTTTACAAAAATTTATCTTGCATAATGAGAATTTTATATGAGATATTATTCATAACAAGCTATCGTTGTATTTAAAGTATCCGACTACGCTCGGAACTGTAAATTTTCAAAAGTGTACAAACGAACATTTGTGAAATATTTAGTGTCACTTAGACTAGAATACACGTATAAAGCTGTTTTACGAATATAATTAAAATAAAAATTATTTAAATTCAATATTTTGTCAAAAAATGGACATAGAATTACCAATTTTCAAAAGATTCTCCTTTTATGAAAAATGCTTCTATAATAATATTTTGCCTGTATGTAGCTCAAACCACTTTACAAAGAGTCTGAACTAGGACTTTTTAAATATATAACTTAGAACTGGATTTATCCATATTTTAAAGTATGAGAGTGGAGAAATTTTAACAAAAAAACAACGATAACTATTGCAATTAGTAGTTACTCTAAAAATAACGTGAATTTTTCAAAAGTCCTAGTTCAAGCCCTCTGCAGAAGTTTCAGCTATATATAAGCAAAATATTATTGTTATCGAAGCTATGTTTTGGAACAGAGAATGTTTTGAAAGTAAGTCATTCTAAGTTAGTTTTTTGCCAATTTTTATTGCATTTAAATTATTTTTTATTGTAATAATATTCTTCTTAAAACAATTTTGTACGTGTATTCTAATCTAAATAACACTAAATATTAAAAAAATATTCGTTTGTGCACTTTTACAAAATCACAGTTCCGAACGTAGTCGGATACCTTAAAAGAGAACAATAAATCCGACAATTACAATATAGTAGGTAATTATTTGACACATATGGCTCGTGTTTCCATTTTTCTTACATGCAAATAGAAATTTAAACGTATTTTTATTTTATTTTTTTAAAAAATAATAAATTTTCCAATAGAAAAGATTTATTGTACTCATGAAAAACATTTTATGAAATTTATAACTAAATATATAGAGAGAGAACTCACGTTAAGAAGAATTCACAAATAATTATGCCAGCCATTAATAAAACTTACATCTTTATATTGAAAAGTTATATTTATTTATTTTTTTAATTGTATGGTACTGTAAGAAAGTATCACGATAGTTAGAATTCACAGTTCAATTACTAAAAAAGTTTAAATCAGTTTAAATTTAAAATATTATTGATTATTTAAGTATTTAATAAAGTCAAATTAAAATGAGTTCTTAACCCATTATTTTAATTTTTTATTTTAAAAAAAATCAAAGTTCTAACGCAAAACGTGAATGAAATAATTCCTTGGAATGATGAATATTTTCCAGTGTAATATTTGGTTAGGATAAAGAAAGTATTTAAAAAAAACAGTATAATGAATTTTTTTATGCATGACCTGTAGCATTAATAATGAGTAATTTGTATACAAAGATCCCAGAAAAAGTTAAAATGCTCTTCTTGAATAATTAAGGTTTTATTTTGCTTCATTCTTTAATCCATGAAACATTATTTCTAGAAAGAAGAAAGCTTATAAATTTAAAAAATTCATTTTGTTGGTTTTTATTTATACAGCAATAAATAAGTATTTTGGACAATTTTAAAATTGCCCATTAATAACTTTTTCACTCTAAAAACAACCTTTAATTTTAAAATGACCACATCTTTTGTTTCTTTTTCTTGCATAGAAATCAAGTATTTGGCTCCTTTCACAGTTATTCAAAATGTTAATATAAAGGGTAATTTGCCAAAAAGGTAATCCTTATACGTCTTTGATATTAGTAATATTATTTTTAATTAAAAATTATATCAAATAATTAATATATTGATTAATTATTATTAGATTATATTGGTTAATTATTATTAGATTAATTGATTGTTATACAATTAATTTATTAATTTTATTAGTAGTATAGTACATTTAATATGGTCTCAACATTAAATGAAGAAAGATATTGATATATAATGTACTGATTTCTGGAGATTTAAAAACATTTTCCAAACATTTATATTTACTTAAAAAAAAAGAAGAAAAACTTTATGTAAATTTCTTTATTACGCTCAAATGGCATCCGTTAATGTTAATTTTACATTCATTACTTCAACAACATAGAGAAAATATTTGTTTTTTATTATTTATTTTGTGTAATTTAACGTATAATATTAATATGTATTTAAATCCTTCGTTACAACTTGAATTTCTCATTTCTCGGTTTTTTCCAATTCTCGGAACACACACACCAAAATTTCAAATTTGTAGGTCTAATAGTACAAAAACCGGGATATTTATCTCTAACACCCCCTAAGCTCTCGCAATATCCCTTAAAGGTCAATTTTCGACCTTTTTTTATTGAGGACCTCTACTCCATGAAAGAAACATGTCTACCAAATATTTCAAATTTGTTTTGTCTAACAGTTCAAAAACGGGAATATATATATTGCTTAAGCTCCCACAACGCCCCTTAGAGGTCAATTTTACAAACACAGAAACCTTCGCGGGAATGCATCCAAACATTCCTCAAAGTTCCATTGCAATCAGATGAACGGCTTAGGAAGGCATAAGAGACATACATACAGACACTCACACACAAACAGTCATTTTTATTTATATAGATGCATTTGTATGACCGTCTTCTTGCTTATAGAATTGCTTTATTATTGTTACATAAGTATAAATAAGAGGCACAGTGGCTGAGTGGTTAGTGCATCGTGCTTCCACGCCGCAGGTCCAAGGTTTGAATCCCGTGCTTGGCAAGGTTGACTCAGCCTTTCATCCCTTCAGTGGATCGATAAATGAGTACCAAGCTTGCTTGGGAACTTAACACTGGGGATTTCGCCTCAAACTGACTGTTTGACCGGAACATCTGCTCATGCACCTCAAGGCCCAGGGTCACATATACTGAGTTGGGCACAGTAGGCCTTAACTTTCATGGGCTGTTGTGCCACTGAGTTAAGTTAAATATAAATAAATATTAATGTAAGACTTACACGAAAGTTTGGTTAAATAATAATAAATAAAAAAACTACTGCTTAAAAATATTCTCCCCATCAGCTGGGGGCTCATCTCTTTTTCAAATTTCTGATTCAATTAAATAGCTCATAATAAAGAAGAGTGGCAAGAATAAATACATAAATAATAGTTTTACGTATTAGACATTTAGTATATTTAACTATCAGACATGTAGTATTAATAGTCTTAACTATTTAAATTTTATATCCAAGTTTGAAATTTATATTAAAGTCAAAAATAGGTATCTCGTAGATTATTTAATCCCCTTCCCGCGAACGAGGTATAACTTCCGGGAATACAGAAAGTACGGAAAGCTTACGATTTTCCGTGATCCCGGGAAAGAAACCCTAATTACAACTTTAAAATCACGCGCTACAATTCTACGAGGTAGCAACTTTTTCTCTCATTTTCGCTCTTTTGCAAGTGTCTAAAATATTTAATTTTGAGAATGCAAGTCACGAACTGGAAAAAAACAAGCTCTTTTTTTTCTTAAAATAGCTTTTCTGGTGTAAAAAAATAATCATTCCAGTAAAAAGAAAAGGTGTTAATTTTTACACTCCATCTGATATCAAACACGGATTATTTATTCTCTCAGATACTAGAACGGGGAACACCTAATTGAAACATTTCTTCTTTTAATCACTAAATCAAACGATTTTTTATAACGCAAAGTTCGTAAAATCACGAGAGTTTTTTTGTGCTATTTGCTCAGCAAGTACCGTTTTTCATCACTGTTTAACTAGCAACGCAATGGACTTCTCTCTCTCTCTCCCTCAATAAGTGTACCTACTTTAATTATATGTGAACAAGACTGTAAACAAACTTAGAATCAATTACTTCCCAGAGTTCAAATTGGTTACTATCTTTAGAAAAATTGTTCTTAAAGAAACATTGATTTTATTGTGAAGCAAAATTTAATCTATATGTTCCATGTTTTATACTTTTTTTACATTCGTTTTAAATTAGCATTGTTGTTTGCTCTTCTTTCACCAAACGAGGGATTTAAAAATGTGCACGAATGAAATTAAATACTTCTTCCAGTAGATATTTAGTTGTTTGCATAGTTACTTGACTATAAGGTATGTTAATATATTCAATGCTATATGACATTTTTTTTAAAATTATGTTTTATGCTAATCAAAGTATCTACGGACAATAAAACAAATAAACAACCACACACCTAAAACTTTCTATATATACACAATAAATACCTTGATTTAGCAAAGAATTTTTACAAGAAAAATTTACTTTACTTCTTCAAAGGTGACAACTTCGTAATCTAAAGAAAACTTTAATCTATGACAATGTTATTCCTCTTCAATAAAAAAAATAATATCGAATGACTGTTTAACTTTTAAAATAATTTGATAACCAAATATAACAGAAAGGGGTATAAAAGCTATTTTCTGCTTAAAAATAACATTTTTAAATATGGACATACACGCGTGTATTGCCTACAAACATAATTTCCGGTATTGCCAAAATTTTTCAAAAGTTTTTCTTCGTGGTCAAATTGATAAGAGTTATTATAAATACTATTATTAAATACTTATTACAATTACTATAATTATCACAATCATAACTATAATTTAGAGAAATATCAATATTTATTAAAGACAAATATTCGATACAATCTATAGAGTAAAAACATATGTAGAAGATTTGATGAGATTTAAGATGTTTAAGGAAGATAACTTTTTCTTTTCTATAAAACAGAAGTTTTTTTTTGCATGTAGGGTTTTATGAACCATGTTTATAAAATCGTTGCATGCTGCTCGCAAAAATGCTAAATCCAATCTATAATAATCTGGCAGAAATTGCATTCCCTGTTGAGGTAGAATCTGCATCCTGGCTTAAGATTTTTCCGTGCGCTCATCATATAATTCTACCTAAAGCTCGTACGCATAGCCCGCATAAATGGAAATTTTCACATTAACATTTCTTTCGTCGTCGAGAAGAAAATCTGCATAACTATGTATGTATAGCTCTGGATAAACTTCATATATTCTGTATTTGAAATATTTCAATGTGGCATATATCAAACAAATCATTACAAATATACAAAATTGATTTGGAAGAATATTGTTACGTAGATCTGGGTTCTAGGATTTTATGCAAAAGTTTCTCAAAGAAAATAAACAGTTCTTTAAAGAGAGATGCGAATTTATTACCAAAAACCCAATCTTTTAAATACAGGATTCAGCGAAAATATTCACAGGGTTAATATCCGAAGGTCTTAGCACCTTCAACAGCAATCAAACACAATAATCAGTTTTTAAAAATACACGTATGTAATGATTATTCACAAGTACAGCTGAGCTAATTGCTAGTCAAAACAATCCTCGCTACTCGCTGGTTTAATCAAGACTGATCTGTTTACGGCTGGGACTAATATTTATAAACCCGACGGAAACTTCCAGAAAAATCCGCACGCGTCATTAAGCGTGAACTTAGTGGCGAGATCCACTACTTTCTAGAAGAATCCAGAGGGTTCCAAACTCACCAACATGGTCACCAATGACACCAAAATGGTCACCAAAGTCGCCAAATTGGTGGCTAACTTGGTCGCCCCAAATGATGCCAACTTGGCTCTACCGCCAAGATTTTGCCAAGTTCTCATTGAATCACCATTATAAAGTAATGAGCGGCATTGCTTATGAATATAGTTCAATTTTAACATGAAATAAATATAGCATAGAGTAATATAAATGCATTAAACATCCAAATACAAATTATTTACACATATATCATTTTTTTTCTTCGGAAAATTAAAGTTTTTCACATTCTCTGTTTTTTATTACCGGAAGGAAAATTACATTATGAATTTCCATTCATCCAATCAAGAGAGAGTTTTGAGTTTTTCTTCTTCCTCTTCCTGTTTATTTACGTGAATATTTGAATTTCTAACTCGTCGCCTCTTTTTATTGCCCCCTGATTGTTACCAATAATTCAAGACGTTGAATAAATTGCCTAAAGGAATGAAGTTTACGGTGATTGATGTTACATTTTACAGAGATAAATTATCTTTCTTTCTTTTTTTTCCTTTTTGTATCTTGAAAAGATACAACTATAATGAATCATTTATTCTATACGCAAGTATAGTTCAAAGTAAGGAAAAAACTCTCATAAAATAAAAATATAAAAATTTTATTTTTCAATAACTTGTGTTTCATATGAAAAAATCAAAATTGATCTTGGTGTCTTATTGCTATTTGTTCTTGAATTGTAGAAATGTTTCATTGTGTTCAAAATTTTTTCCAAAGGAGCCACGAAGAAATTATGAGGTAACACATTTTTTTATAATACTTTAATTTTTTTTTCCAGAAACAAAAATATTCATACCTGTTTTAATAGAAACATTTAGATATTTAAAAATCAAATTCTGTTAAATAACACAGTTGAAACATAAAAGCAAAGCAATGAGAACTTTTTCTAAAAAAAATAGTTCTTTGTGACGGAATCTAAATTTTATTTTAAGGTATATGAAATAAAGTTAAGATTTTATGTTTTCTAATCCAAATAATTCCGTACCATCATTGATTACGCATTTAGTAAGAGTATGCTTTAAGTAAAGTTATAAACAGTTTATAGAATCAATTTATATAGTTATTGCAATCTTAATTTTACAATTTATTTTTAGGCATATTTTGGTATTAGATGTACATATTTTAGTAAATATAAGAATGATTTAAGATTTTCAGAAATTTAACAAACTACGGTAACTTATTTTTCTTAAGAACACATAGTGCAATTTTTTTTATTAAGAGTTCAAAAATACAATTATTGATGTCGATCTCCTTACATAAATAGAAACTGTATTATATTAGCTGACTTGAATGAAAAAAATACACATGAATGACTCACATTTATTGAAGCAAAGAGACAAAATGCGACAAACAAATAACTAAATAGACAATAATAAATACTAGGATAACATATAGAATAACTGAAATTTGCGCGACACAATTACATTCCTATGGGAGTAGGAATATACGCTTCGATAGTTCTAAATAAATAGATATGCTACGATAGCACTAGGATCCTTTTTGTTAATTCATATCTTTGTTAAATAAATATTACTGTCCAAATATTCCCAGCAAATTTCATTATTTACTGTCGTATTGTGTGTGTACATCAATAATTTGATACTGCTACAATAAACTAAATTCATTAATATCTGAAAAGATATGATATAAGTACATATAATCTATAAATTATTGTAGTAAAAGCTTAATAGCTTAGTTACGTTACAATTTTAATTAATAAATGAACTATTCAATACCAACTACATTGCTGAAACTATTTTACTTCGATTAAAGCATTTTATTAAAACTAAGGAATCTTTTATTTAACTTTTTATCTACTTATATATATATTGTATGTTAAATATCAGAAAAAAAAATAAAAGACGTATAACAAATTTTAAGTACTAGACACAAAAATAATTCTTTTTCTCTCAGAGTCTACACTCATATATGACTTCTTGAAAAATTACTCTTGTTATTTAAAAAATCATTTTGTGTATACGTTTTTATCAAATATTACTTTTCTTATTTTTTGATATACAAGTATGTAAGGATAATTAAATTAGATTAAAAATTAAATTCTTTATCTAGCACTTAACTCATATTTTTCATTTCTTCTTCAAGTATCAAACTTATCACTCATTTATTTCTTCCGAACATATGGCCTAACAAATAAACATGTCTAATTCCAGATCATCAGATTTAATAGCCTTATATGTCAGCATTAACTTTCAAATTCAACCATAAAATCCGCGATACTTACCCCATCGGTGTTTTAAGTGCTAACACCCACTTAAAACACACTGTGGCGTGTTTTTCCCTCCCTGCTCTTAGCGTCAGAAGAGATGTGCTAATTCTAGAATAAAGACCTTTTTTTAAACTAAGTCTGATTCTGGCTCAAAACATGTCATGTCAGTACCGCACACAGGAATTTTTCAAGGGAGGAGGGAGGGTTTTGGGGTCTAAAGTTCACCATTCTTGTATCATGCTCCGTTAGATTTTGTCGATTTTCGGTAAAAAAACACAGTAAAAAGCTAATTTTTGAATAAATAATTAGCATTAATTAATAAAATTAATCATTAATAACAAGTAATTAGTTAAATTTTACGTACTATATACTTAGAATTATAATCAATCGGAAAAAAATCAAGGACTTTGGTGGGGGTCTGGACGCCCAGGACCCCCTTGTGTGCGCCACTGTGTCATGCATATATATAATTATTCTTCTGAATCTTCATATATGCATATTACTTTCCCAATCAGGTGCTTTAATAATATGAAAAAAAAATTAATCTCTGTCATAACTATTAGTATTAATTACGTTATTTTTAATTGTGTATCAATATCAAGAAAATTTGCTTCAACGTTGTTGTTATTCATCTGTATCAGATTAAGACAAGCAGGATTAAAGTTATTGTTTGATGTAAAATTCTCTTGCTTACCAAGTACGATAATGTTATATATATATATATATATATATATATATATATATATATATATATATATATATATATATATATATATATGACAAAAAATGTTATATGAGAAAATGTCTATGTAGTTATTTTCATAAAAATGTAAATATAAATTATCTAGACAGCTACCAGCTGGGTGAACCTTGCGACAATCATTTAATCAGTTAATTTTAATTACCATTATAATTTATTTAAATATCTTTTAGTACCAACTTAATGAAAAAACTTAAGTTATCATAAATAATTACATTTTAAAAGAAATTATTTTTATGAAATTGTAAACGTATATTAATCAAATCATCCATATTTATAGAGTTAAATAGGTCTTCAAAATTTTAACTATAGACAGAATAAATCTTTTTTTCCTTCATTCGTTCAATAAGTTTTTTGCTATTTTTCTACTATATATATACTCTAATATATTTAATTATGGCAGAAGTTTTTAGATTATTTATTGTATCTTGTATATTATTTCATGAAAAACTTTACCAGGTTTGCTAATATAGGTAATAAAACCATTAGGCCATTATTTTAAAGGCGCGTGACAAAAGGTTTTTATGAAATTTTGGAGTAAGAAATACATTTGGAAATTTTAAATTACTATTAATGTGAGTTCTTAACTGTTCATTATATCCCAAAATGTGATTATGTATTTTTCTATCAGAAGGTGATGACCTGATTAATGCCGTATCATTATAAAAACGTAGACTGAGCATTAAACTGCAGTAGTATTTACTTATAAAGGCAAAATTACTCTGCTATCTACATAAACTATTATAAAATTATTTTGTAATTTTTTAATCTGACATTTAATATATTTATAAGAGATACTATTATCTGTTCTAAAATCATATTTATTAAGCTGATGTCTAATATTATAATTGAATTTTATAAATACATCTATATATATATGTGTGTGTGTGTGTCATGATTTTTAAGACAGAATCAGATCAAAGTTAGAAATGTAAAAAGACGACCTTTATTCTTTCATTTGTACATCTGTTCTGACACCGAGAGCAAGGAGGAAAAAGCACGCCATGGTGGTGGTTTCAAGTGGATAACACTTGAAAAACATATGGTAAGTATCGCTGCTTTGAAGAGGGTGCTTGCAAGTTAATGCTGACATATGTTGACTATTAAATCTAACGATCTGGAATTAGACATGTTTATTGGCTAGGCCATATGTTCGGAAGAAATAAATGGGTGATTAGTTTGATACTTGAAGATGGGTCAAGTGCTAGATAGGGAATTTAATTTTTAATCTAATTTAATTATCTGTCCATATATATATATAAGTTTTAACTAACGAAAAAGTTTAAGATTCAATAAAGCATCCAGATATACAACTTATTTTTTAAAAAATGTATTTCTTTACATCTTCTCTTTTTTTCTGAGGGGGGGGCTGAAAAAAACTTTCGAAGACTTATGGAGAATGCAGAAGAATTAAATCTTTCTTATATGTAATATTAAAATGCCAGCTAGAGAAAAGGAAATAGGTATTTTAACCCTCCGACTGCACAGAACGGCCTTTTCCACCCTACTAGAGAGGCTTCGAAAACGGACCACACTGAATTTTTCTTTAAGGCCGGGGACTTACCAAAAATGAACCAAACAGATTTTTTCCCCTTCAAGTAATGTGTTCAAAACCGGTAAGGTGGTATTTTTCCGAATTCTTTTCCCTCTTTAAAGGTTTACGATCTTGAAAGATAATTAGAGACGGTCGGGGAGACACAATGGGCATTGAGGGGAAACTTTTATGGTCACGGGGAGACCGGTTCCTGTGGCAATCGTAAAATCTTCAACCTAAAGTGTACACAAATAGCGAGTCAACGATTTGAGAATTCTCATTTTTTTCTTTACCTTAAAATTCTCAAATGGAATTAAGTTTTTATAATGTATGTCTAAGTTTTAAAAAATATCTGTAGTATTTAAATTCAAATTATATATTAAAACATTGAAGATAATTTACTGTTTCATTTTTTTCTTACTTTAATCAATACTTTCAGGGATTTTTTTTTAAAAATGATTATTTTGTTATGTGTCAAAAAATAAAAAAAAAGGTTCAAAATTTAAAATCTTTTAAAATTTCGGACACTTCTAAACATGAATAATTTTAAGCTTCTGTATTACATTATTTGCAAAAAAATTTATATGTATTGTTAAAAAAAACCCTATTTAAATCTTTTAGTTTTTCATAATTTTAAAGCCAGATATTCAGGGCATCTTACATAGAATCCCTTGTTTTGTATTGTTCAGATAACAAATTATATTTGAATTTTGAATGTCTGAACATTAATTTCATTCAAAGAGAATTTTAATTTCAAGTTTATATTTTTTAACTTGAATCTTCAAATAAAGAGTATTTAAAAGCATCTGGACAAATTTAGAGTTAACATTTGCGCATATAAATAAATATAAAGATCCTTTTTAAATTGAAGTTAAAAAAATATATATTTATGCATAATCACATTCATGTTCCATTAGTGGTTGACTGAAGAAAAGGTTATTAAAATTTGGACATTTTTATAATCTTAACCATGCAAAACTAGGAATTTTGTATTAGCTCCACTAAAATTCTGCATTGGAATTTCGAAAAAGATATTTATGCGTGTCTCACATACTCAGTTGAAAAACATATATTTACCATAAATACTAATAATTCTTTGGATATTTAAAATTATCATATGATTAATTTTTAATATATATATACATATATATATATATATATATATATATTTATATATATATTCGACTTCTAATATTTTTTCAAGTATTCCTTAAATTTCATATAATTTAATTAAGTGAGGGGATATTAAAGTCGCACTCTCTCTCTTCTCTACTCAACTTCTTGAGGGCTTTTGGCGACGGTCCTGTGGCCGGGGTACCAGGTGGCCAAGGTATCGAATCATGGTTGGCATGTCTCGAATTCGAGCCCAGTGCCACAAAAGACCCGCCGTGTAGGGCAGCGATGCAAAAAAAATCTATCGAGAGCTGAAATGTCCTGTCGTTGGTGTGGTGTGGTAGTTAGGAGAGGGGGTGACAGTTCAGGTGTCGCCCTCGTCATTTGACCATTTTTCAAAATTACGAGGTCCATCACTAAAAGCCCTCGTGTAGTTCAACAGTGCGACGTTAATATTCACTCACTTGGCGACGGACCTCGTAATTTTAAACCATGGTCAAGTGACGAGGATGAATCTTGAGCATCGCTCCCTTACACGGCGGATCTTCAGTGGTGCTGGGGTCGAACTCATGACACGTCAGCTACGAGTCCGTTACTTTGACCATTAGGCTACCGCGGCCACACAATGTGGTTGAAAACTGCATGTTATGAGTAAAAATATGCTGAAACATTTGATGAACTTATAATAGATTTTTGCATAGAAGATAGATGTGTGATATGCTAAAATGACAATATGTAAAAGTTATGAGAATATCGATGACAATTTTTGAAAAATTCAATTTAAGTTTCAGTCTGAAACTTATTCGTTTTTTTTTCGCATTTAATATTAAATAGTCTCGCGATAACAAATTAATAGTTTAACGCATTCATAGATTATAAAAAATAAAGGTATAAATGACATTGTTGGGAATAATAAGTTTTTATAGTTTTGAATTCAGACTTCTTTGCAGGAGTGTAGACTATTAAAAGGCTGATGTAGAAGTTAGAAAACTAATATTTAAAATCTATGGAAAACAATATCTGCAATTCCATGATCTTGACGAGCAGAAGACGGCATTTTTACTTAGTAGGGCAGAGTAAGCATAAGGTAGGAGCTTGTGGAGAAAACAACGAGGCCTCTGCAGTTTTAGCAGGTAATGAACTCCCATTTGTTGCTTTCTCTCTCTCAGTAAGGAACATAAAAATAACAAATCTAAAAATAAGTCATGTAAAATTTTATATATTTTAATAACAATGAATTGTGAACTTAATTTCCAATTCATTGTCACGAGTTGGCAGTAACAACGGTACTCTATCGTTGTACTTCTTATATATATTATATATATATGTATATATATATATATATATATATATATATATATATGTATATATATATATATATATATATATATATATATATGTATATATATATATATATATATATATATATATATGTATATATATATATATATATATATATATATATATATATATATATATATATATATATATATAAGTACGGTTGATAGAGTACCAATAATTTTAACGCAATTTTATATTTCGTTCTCGTAAACTTTACTCCTTTTAAAACCTGTATTGCCAAAATACTCTCATTTTGTATATTTATAAAATTTTAAAAATATAATGGTTATCTTATCCAACATTTTAAATGAGGGCGGGAACTGTGTAACTAAGACGTGCCAAACCAATTTGTCAGTATCATTCAGTGTGCCACATAGTAGGAAATTTTTGAAATCCTTCGATTCTTACGGTAATATTTGCAGATTTAAAGAATAGAGGTAAATAATTTAGATTTACAGTTTTATTTTATATTAATTATGGATCAATAAAATACATTTATTAACATAAAAATAAACAATATAAAATGTTACTATTTCTTCAACAAAGATAAAAAAAAAATTAAAAATGTATGTTTCCAACATATTTACTTAAATAAGAAATAGACAAAGTGAAATATAAATGATTCCCTTCATTATAGTTAAATAAAAATTGTAATGCGAATTAACTCTTTCACGACTCTTCTTTCATATCGCAAAATCAGGGGTATAATGCATGACACGATTCTGAGCATTCAGTTGTTAAACAATTTCTTTGCGGAGTCGAAATATTTTTCATATTAGGAAAGATTTTTTACTTTGATATGCCGAATCACATAAGTGGAAAGCAGAGTACATGCAATTTTCTTTTTCAACAATTAAATCCCCTAGCAATAACACTCAATTATTTACAAAATAGCTGTAAATTTATCCTTAGAATTATCTTTCAGATTATTTTGTAGTTCCATAAATGTCCATAACGCAGAAGATGTTTGTCAAATATGGTCTATTATCAACTTCCATCCACTCAAGAATTGACAAATTTGTAGAGTAGTGCTGAGTGCCACTAAGAATTGTACCACGTGCCACAGGTCCATAGATTGCCGACACGTTTTAAATGTTCTTATTAACTAACCATCTCCTATTCAAACACAATTTATATGATAAAAAAGGGTTTTCATTCATTTTGTAGGGAATTGTATTAGATTCAACCATAAGTAATTTTGTGTTTCAAATAAATTACGTTGTTTCGGGGATCCCCTTAGAGCAAAATGAAAGGAATTTGACATAATTATAGTAAGTTTCTCTAAAAGGGGAAACGTTCACTTTCAAAATACACTGCGTAAAGTGGTTTTAGGTGTACGAAGTTATATTCACTATTATTCCTAAAATAAATTTTGATATTTTGGTTTTTCGTTAAGTTTTGAAGTTATTTCTTCAAATATACTTCTCCATTACATTTCTTTCAAACTTGCTATTTTCTTTTGCGGCCACGGTAGCCTGATGGTCGTGGTTATGAACTCGTGTCCAGTGTTCGTTCGAGCCCTGGTACCACAAAAGTTTAGCGTTGAAGAGGAGCTGATGCACGTTAAACACGTCGACGTCAAAAGTCCTCACGTTGGTGTGATGTGGAAGTTTGGAAGGGGAGTTATCAGCTCAGGTATCGTCCTCGTCACTTACCGCGGTTCAAAATTACGTAGTCGCTCGTCAGTAGCCACCGTGTTGACTTAGAATGTAATATAAACCCTTGACGTGTGCACTTGAGTTAATTCGAGTACGCTAAACAGTTCCAAATATGCACATTAGATATAATTCAAACGAGGTCGCATTTTATGCTGCTTTAATTTTCTCACTCAAATATCAGCGAGCTCCGTCTGCACTCAAGATATTTGACTGCTGTTTCTTATATTTACGATTTAGTCGTTAAACATCAAAAACTCGTTTTCAATGTAAAGACTGTAATGTTGGACTGTGTGCAGTGCCGTGTTTCGAAAAATATCACACTGTGACATTTCTGTAAACGACATGTATGTGTCTTTCTCATACTTCTTTGATTTTTTTTGCTATTTTTACCTGTTAAAATTATTTTTATAAAAGGTTTTTTGTAACTAATTGTAAATTGAATAAAACCTTTTCTTACAATTATATGTATTTGAGGATGAAATCTGATTTACTTTATTCAGGAAATTTTTAGTAAATTTCATTTTCTTAGCCAACTTATTTCTTTTAAAACATGCATATTTGTGCATTATATAATTAAATTTCTAACTATCTAAAATTATGTCTGGCTTTTTTCTTCATTAAAATCTTTCAGGATTTTACAAATTATCTTGCCATTATTCATTATGTACTTAATAAGGAAAATATATCTAAATATAAATAATTTCTGTCCTAATAAACATATAATTGTTTTTAGCTACAGTTTGGAAAATGCATTGAAATTTGTATCGGGACAGGATTTTAACATATTATGAATGTGTTTTTTACTGCCACTATGTTATATATTTATCTTTCATTCTTTTTACAATATGAGTAGAAGTCGTAAACAGTTTGTCACAGTAAAATTAATTTTTGTTTTATATTCAAATTATACTATTATATTGATTCTGAAAATAATAGGTTAGTTTGACAAGCCATTATTTCCCAATTTTAAAGCATTGAACAGTTTTGAAATTTTTTTAAACTTTTCTAAAATGTTAAATTATTAAAAATATTTAATTATTGTAAGTGATTAATATTTCTTAGATTATTGGAAACAAAAGTATAAAATTTAAAATATATCTCTTTGTTGAATTTTAATAATTATTTTTATGGCTAAACCTGGAAAAAACCCAACTTTTTTAAATATTAACATTAAGATATTTTTAAAAAATAACTAGAGCTCTCAGACCTAAATCCATATGAACTGTTATAGAACATATGTAAGGGAACATTTACAAGATATTTCAAGACTCTATCTTGAACAGGAAAAACGCCTTAGGGATTAGAAAACACTCTCATCTTCAAAATTAAAAATCTGAGAAAAACATATTTAAAATTTGTAATGGCATAAAAAAATTCCATTGCCTGTAAAGCTTTAATTTTCAATCTGTTACTATCCAACTTATGCTCTACATGAAAATTCTACTTGAAATAAATATGACTGAAATATCTTTTTAATTCAAAATATTCTAAGACATAACATTGATAACAACTGTTAATTTGATCAATTATTCACTTTTATCAGAACCTTATATATTCACAAGAGTTTTAAATGCAAAATATTTATATAGAAATTAGTAGTTATACAATCGTAATCCAGAAATCACCAAGTTTGTAAACAATATCTATTTTTTTCTCAGTTCCCCATCGTGACAGTTAAGCAAGTTTAAGTTTTTGTTGCATGATTTTAAAATACTGCAGTGTAGTACTACAATAGATTTATTATAATGTAGTTTGTGGTACATCAGGGAAATATTTAGTTCATTCTGCAACATTTGTATTCTGTAGTCTAATTGTAATATTACCTGAAAAAGCTGCATTTTAGATTTACCATTTGCAGTCATATTCCATCCCTTTCAAGTATTATTTATAACAGTAGCCTGCGTACATTTTGGTCATGGCATTTTTCAAAAGGAAAAAAAATAATGAAAACAAAGTAAAGAGCTTTTAAATTATATAAACTATGTGTCAAAAAATACATTGGTCTTTAAATCAATCTTAATTAAGTAAATGTGAGAAAACTCAAAAACTTAAAAACATGAGCAAACAGAAATGATTTTAGAAACTAAAATTGTAGTTAATTGCCGTTTCACACGAAATATTGGATTGTGTTAAAAAATATTTTTAATTAATTCAATCTAGGAATGCAAAAATGCTTTAAAATGAAACCGAATTTAAAATCAAAACTCAGAAAATTAAAATTTCTTAAAACCTAATTGGTTTTTAGATCAGAAATTGAGCAAGTTTTCCAAATATATTAAATATATATTTGCAATAAATTGGGTGAACTCTCTGTTGGCCGCGAAGTGTAGAAAATGTCCATTTCACAATCCTCGCCCTAGGCCACAGCTGTGAATGAGAAACCTCCCGTTTCGAAGAACACAGAGACAGAAAAGCAATAAAATCCTTCCTTGCAAAACCAATCGGGATCTCCTGCAAGGTTAACAGGGGAAAGCACTAAACTGCCATTCGTTTTTGAAGCAGTTCGCGAAATTTATCGGAGCATTTTCGGAGTAGCTAGCTTTAAAAAAGTAGATCGCTTTCGAAGTGAAATTCAATTAGCGGGTCATCCAGTCAGAGGGTTAATGTTGGTATTATTCTCTCTTGTGTCTTCTTATAATACTCATTTTGTTTCTTTCTTAGAATAAAACAGCTCGAAAGGTTTTGCTTTGAGTTCTAATTTTTAGATAGATTAATACAAAAAAACTATGTACCAATTCAAAAAATTTTTATTATAAGAAAATGTATTTGATGTTTTTACAATAATTAATGTTTCATTTAAAGCTGGTATTTAAATCAAATTATTATCAAAATTATTTCATATATACAAATCAGGTTACTCCTACGATAAGAAGTTTTAAATAATTAGAAATTCCCTCATTTGCCAAATTAATGCAAAAATACGCAAAGTTTTTCCATTACGAAAAGAAAAATAAGTGAAAATACAACATCTGACCATGCAGAGATAAGAAACTCAAGAATAACGTTTAAAAATTTTAAAAATATGAAAAGAAACCAGAGATGAAATTCTTCCACTGAATTTCATTCTTAAGGGGTTGGGGAGAAAAATGTTCAAAGCGAGGTTTTTTTTTCGATTTTATTTTTATTGAATCTTGTTAAAAGGCGTGAAGGAATCCTTTTATATTATTTAAGTAGTATCTCTGTTTTTTTGTTTGTTTTGTTCTCGTTGAATTTTTTCTTTTCCTCCCTTCCCACCATTTTGTTCGGCAAAAAAAGTAAATTGCTCTTCATAGAGTTTTTATTAATAGACAAACTTCTTTAATGCATTGCTTTATTTTAAAAGAGATTATAGATTTCTCATATTAGATTTTTACAATTTAAAATGTTCCGTAAGAAAAAATATTTCATTCAAAACTCACTGGAAAGATTTTCTGCATTACGAACTGCTAGGTTTAAAGTATTTCAGTCTTTTTATATCTGAAGCTAAATTTCAATAGATTAGAAGGAAATAATAAAACAAAAAGTATCACATTATACATATATAACTTAAACATCAGGAATTTCGATATATTTTTCAATTCCTACTATTATAGTTCACACTCTCCCTATATCATCCCTATATCTCCCTAATTTTCAATCGTTAATTAAATACGTAGTCTGTTCAATAAGTAATAAGACTAGTTTTACTGCCACGAAACCACTCATCGGAATGTTAATTTCTGTGGCATAAGAAAAGTTTGTTGTCTGCATTAACAAAAGCTACCGATAGATGACGTGTAGAGACTCATGTTCTTGAGTATCACGTGCTCGAACTGAAACGTGTTTGCGGGCGCGTACGAGACGCGGTCAGTTGTCGAAATGGAAGCAAAAATCTGCACAAATTAGCACCGGAGACCTTTGGTATGATACCATTTGATAAAAGACTCAAACAAGAAGGCGATAATATCTTAAAATGCTTCATCACAGCAGACAAAGCTTGGCTGCATCACTGATCCAACCATAAAACAACAAAGGAGTGAACGGAAACATCCACCTTTATCCACTCCCAAGAAAGCAAAAACTATGAAATTGGCTGGTAAAGTTATGATCATAATTTTTGTTGATTATGAAGGAATTGTGTAACAACACGCTGTCGATCCCGGTACTACCGTAAAGGGCTCGTACTACATGAATATCCTGCGAACAAGGATACAACACGTTAAAAGGAAACGTCCAATGCTCCGAAATAGCTTTCCGTTGTACCATGACAATGCCCGAACACATATTTCTCGTTGCGTACTGTATATTTGCTGCAGAATAACGCAGAGATTTTACCACACTCTCCATACAATCCTGATAAAACTCCAATAGATTTCTGGTTGTTTCCTCAACTTAAGAAACCATTACAAGGCAGACGTTTTACAAGCAACAAAGCATGTGTAAAAAGGCTACGGAGATGATTTTGATTAAGCTCCCACAAAACGGGCTTTTACATGTTTTTAAGAAGTGGACTGAACGTTGGGATAAATGTATTACGTGACACGGAAGTTGTTTTGAAAAAGACCATGCAAATGATGACGATTAAAAGTATTTTTTTTACATAATTTTAGTCTTATTAATTATTGAACAGCCCTTGGTGCTAGTTTGATATCGGGGGTAATAGCGCCTAGTTGTTTATGTTCGCCAAGATGGGCGATAACATTACAATATGGTTGCCTTAATATTTTTATCGTCTATCAATGTGGTTGCCATGGAATAACGTACATTAGAAATAACTTTTATTCGGGTTTTTTCTCGCTGTAACCCTTTTAATTTCAGACAATTTTAATAAAAATTTCTAATTTCTGTAAAAATTTAACCATTTTCAGTGTAATTTTTCTAGTGTTTGCGTCTTCTGTTTAATTCTGTGCTATTTTCGAATATGGATATTTCTAAAATGAGTGAGAACTAGAATATTTTTTTCTTAGAAGAATAAGTGTTGTGCTTTTAATTATCGCCATAAATCGTTTACTTTCGTTTTATTTTACGTTTTAAAAATGTTGTTTTTTTACATTCTTTGTTCGATGCAATTCGTTGAATGAACTTGCAGTGCAAGTTTCATATTGCAAGTTTTCACTACTTTGTAATTAGAATTCTTAATTAATTTTAACATGCATTATGTAATTATTTTATTCATAATGTAATACAAAAATGCAATTATTGTTTTTTTAATAATCATCTAAAATTCGTTATTCATAATTGTTTCTTTTAACATTTATTTATAAAATTATTACATATTTTCTTATTTATTTATAATTAATATTGTTATTTATTTATAACTATTATTGTTATTTATTTATAATTAATATGTTATTTATTTATAACTGTTTTTGTTGTTTATTTATTGCTATTATGTTATTTATTTATAATTATGTAATACGCGTGATCTTATGCATTATTTTTATTTTTTTACAATTCGACGATTATTTTTTTATAATTACTATTAAATTATATTATATGATTATTATTTCTAATAACTGCTATTAAATCGTATTATATGAATATTGTATATAATTACGATAAATGAATATTGAATATTGTATATTGATATATGAATATTGTATATAATTATTATACGCTGCTTATAATACTATTATTTCACCATGTTACTTTTTATTACGTATTACTGGTATTCATTATTTATTTATTGATCTAGGTTATTCTCAATCTCTTCCTATATGCTTTATTTGAAATACATTTCAATGTATTTCAAAACAATTCTTTAAAATGATTGTGTATCATTAAATTACCGTTAGGCCGCCATATTGGATTCCATTCCAACTACAGCAAACGCTGCTAGGCGCGATCTTATCGCGCCAAGCAGCGCTTGGCGCAATTACGATCGATATCAAACTAGTTCCCAGCCCTCGTATTTTCTATTCATCCCATCAAGTTCAAATACATTTTTTTAAACTTGTAGTAGATGACACTTGATGTGTGACGAATGTATACGTGACCTTCTGACTAATCCTCTTGGGAAATCTTTGGGCTATCAATTCGCGTTATTCACAATCAGCCCTTCGTAAGAAGAGAATCGTGATATGCAAATTAACTTACTATAGGTAGGTGAGGTTTTCTAGCTTTAGAAGAAGAAAGAGTGGATATATACTCCAGAGAGGTGAGATTGATATTAAAGGTATAATATTTGAATTATATACCTTGATTATGAATTGAAGGAAACCTCAAAGTGACGATTGTTCACTAAGATTGAATCAAGATTAGATTAAATCCAATAAAATGTTAGATCCTGAAACAAAACAAGGTTCCAGTTTGTTAGTAGACTAATCGCTTACGTATTACTGTCATTGTTCCACTCTCACGATTTTTATCGAGACATTCTCTTAAGATTATTAGTTGAAATTGTGTCTGTTCTTAAATTTGAAATAAATAGATTTTGAATCATGTCGAGTACTTCTTCCCTCCCCCCTCACATCTAGGTGCTCGTGAAGGAGGTGCGGGCCTCTTACAGATGTTAATACAGTTTTTTCAAAGATTCCATTAATATTCTCATTAATAAATCAATAAATAGTAATAAGCAAGAATAATAATTGTTCAAGACCATATTTAAAAAGGAAAATTATTCGTTGTGTCCCTGTATCGTAATGGATAGCGCATTGGAGATCTAATTCAAAGGGCGTGGGTTCGAATCTCTCCCATCTGAATCACTTGAATCTGAGAATGTTAAAAAAAATTTATCACACTATTTTATTGGAATAGTTAAATTTAATTAATGAATAAAGAGTAACAAGAACAAAAATAATAGTTCAACACCCAATGTTGAAAGGAAAATCGCTTTTTATTTTGCCACTTAATATTGCGATTCTGTCGTATGTATCTGCATATTTATATTAATTGTAATTATTTAATAAAAAGTAACTAAAATAAAATTTTGTCTTTGTTGACCTAAGTAAAAATTGACTTAATTTTTTAAAATATTACTTGTGATAAGTTTCAGTCAGATTACTTATTCACTCTTTGAATTGCCTTTGCACTAGGAGAAACACAAGGACTTTCGGCTATTTGCCTTGTAATATTATTCGTGTCCAAGTAATGATAGCGACACTTGAGCAGGTCTTTCTTTCCATAAATTTAACACAACTTGTGACGGATCCTATTTGTGCTTTTACTAATCCTCTTAAGGGAAAATACTTCTTTAAGTTGTTTGAGTTTAAAATCGACTTCCATCAGGAGAACTTGATTTTGTGCTTATTTGAGTGCTATTTAAACTCCAGCAAAGTGAGTGTTAGAGTTAGTCGTTAGGCTGATATTAAAGTGAGATTATCGAAGTTACTTTAGGAGGTCTTGGTGTCTTGAAAAGAAGCTTTGGACCGTAATATCCAGTTGATCGGGGTGAGACTTGATGAGTTCTGTTGCATAAACACATACAGCTAAGTGCTTAATTATTTGTCATAGGAATTTAGGATACAATTTAATTTGACTCCCCCTCAGTTTATATCATTGCGTGAAAGTACATTGTTAGAACCAAATAAACTTAGTTATTTTTGTAACAATGTCTGTTCATTCGGTGTTCCAAAATTCACCAGTGACCTCTGGATCGTGACAAACCGAATTTTGAACTCGGTTTAACAATGAGAAAAATGTCGGCTGGGTAACGTGGTTGGTTTGTAGCTGGCCTTCTGTACCCAAGGTTGCGGGTTCGAACCCGACCCAAGTCGATGGATTTTCATGATGCAGAAAATCGACAGCGGCCATGTCATATGATTATGCGGTATGTAAAAAATCCCTAGGGGGTGCTCAAGGCAAAATTAAATCCTAGTACAGGTTCGCATCGTCAGATCTCAGGTGCTTCCCTCTAAGGAGGAAACTGGAGGTCAAAATTACCTGTGGCGATAGGTATCCGCCAATATGGCGCCGCACTGAAAAGAGATACCAGCTTTCGGTGAATGTACTAGGTAGATTGATGAACTCTGTTAATAACTGTTTATAATCTGTCATTAGAATTAAAATAATAATAATGAGAAAAATAATGCACTCCTTAAAAATAAAAAGTGTATAAATTATATAATTGAATTACTTAGCATTATCATATGCTAAAACAATAGTTTTAATCATATAATCATATTATACCAAAGTATGAGATTTGGTTTAAAGAATATAAGACATGCTTAGAATCATAATCGTTTTCTGAAATACTGCTGCAATAAAAAATATATTAAAATGATGTATTAAATAAAAATATAATAGTTAAAAAAATCATTCAAACATTTTAATTTATTTGACAATTTGTACATTAATAATATATGTATTATTCTAAAATAGGTACAAACCATTTAAACAGCATTTCTTTAAATTTATGTGTTAGTGTTACTATACAACAAAACAATCCAACACTGTCTCACGTACATTATTAAATAACGCTTATCTTATAATCTTTTTCCTAAGAAAATCTGAATTCCTCATTATTAGCTTTTAATAGCTTCACTGCGCTTTTAATCAATACTACTTCAATAAAGTTTATGTATATTCGCTCCTGTTGGGTAATTAGGAAGGCCTAGACAGTAATCTGCAAGATATTGCTAAAAAAAAGTGCATAAAATGCGTTGAAGAATTTGTAAGAAAAAAAGTTTTCAGGTGCAACAAAATAGCCAAGAAATAAAAATTTAATAATAGCTTTAAATAAAAGCTTTAAGCATTAAAACTGCATTAATTTGTTAATCTTACTTTGAAACTTATCTCAAAGTTCACCTAAACATTCTTATATACAACAATTGGAAGAGTTCAGAAAAATCTCGTTTTTGATTATTATCAATTTATGATTCAAAACTTCTGTATGAAATATTTCAAATTTCTAAAAACATTAAAGATACTTAAAAATTATTCAGAATTTAAAGTGAAAAAGATACTATATTTAGTGAAAAGAAAACCTGAACAAATAAATATACATTTTTAACAGTTTAAATATCTTTGAATTTGTATTGATTTTGAAGGTATACAAATGAAACACTCTATGTTATTCTTTATATCCCAGATATTATTATTAATATCAGTCCTCAATTTTTCCAACTTACATATTTAACATATTAAAGGCTTGAAGTAAGAATTTCGAATGTATCTTCAGATTAATGGAGATTTTTTTTTGTTCTCAAAATTGTTCTTTTCTGGAAGAATTTTGGTGTTTCCAGATAACAGAAATGAAAAATCATTTTTCATTTTTTTTGTTTATTGCTAAAAATTACCATGCGTTTCAGTAGGAATGAATTTCAGTTGAAAATAAATTAGGATAAACCATTGAGGAAATATATATATTCTACCTTAAAAAAACTGGAGGATTATTTTCAATTAATAAGTGAAATGTTCAAAACATCGTGAATGTACAGTAATACCTCGACTTATGTGACTTTACGTGAAAGTCGATTCGTCATTTTTTTTTCGCTTCACTGAAACTCAGATGGAATCAATGCCAGAGACTGATGAAATTGATAATTTAATTCAAGAAGTTGTGTGCGTGTGTGAGTATTTTGAAATGCAAATAAATTTAGAAATGGAAAATGAGGAAATTCAAAAACTGCTGGATTCCCCCACAATCAGGAGTTCACAGTTGATAAATTCATTGAAATGCATGAGCAAGAGCAAGACATTGAAGAACTTGTCTTTAGACCCAGTTCGATCAGACGATCGAATGACGAATGGGAATTTGACGGAAGGCCTAAATTTAATTGAAAATTGTGGTTATAATATTTTTGAAAATACAAACTCCAAAGAAGAATGCATTTTTGCAACAAAACAAGGAATAAAAAAAGCATTAGCTTGCTACCAGGAAATTTTGAAAAAGGAAAAAAAAAAAATCTTTCAGTCGGTGGACTACTTGTTACAATTTATGAAATCTTCTACATCAAAATTACTCTGGTTTGCCACTTAGTATTCGTGCTACTAAAAAAGATTAAACTTTTTTTCTAAATTTTTATTACTTTTTTTCGCTTTTGACTCCAATTAAAAATAACTTATATGTATTTATAAACGAAATTATGGTCCGACTTACGCGGTTATCCCTCAGTCCCACCTATCACGTAAGTTCGAGATATTACTGTATCATAAATACGGTTGCTAATTAAAAGGAATTAATTTCAGTAAATCATTCTCCTAAATGAAAAGTTCAACTTGTGAAGGAATAGAAATATTCAGGGGGAGAAAACTGAATATATTTTCTTAACTCTTATTCAACTTTTGAATAACAGTTTGCATAAATTTTGATCAATTGCTTAATGTTCAGAAATAAATCGTTAATGACTTGAAAACAAGCTGTGATGTGTTCAGTTTCCAATACTACAGCCTTTTATGAAATGTTATTCTCTTCTTGTTCACCGAAACTTGTGCATTTAGGTAGATAAATAAAAAGTTAAGAAATAATCATGTTTTAAATTTTTAAAAGGTTTTATTACTTTTTACAATCTTAGAAATTAATTTAGTACCTTGCTATAAAAATATCTAAAGAAATTCACTCATTCTATTTGAGTAGAGCTTGAAATCCATAGGTAGTAGCTATCATCCATTTTACCTAATTATTATTTTCCTATTTTTGTTCTAATTTGTTTCCTTCACTTTAAAATTCATTTTGCAGAGAGTTTTTTATGAATGGCTTTACTTTCATGTTAGAAATTCGGGATGTAGTGTGTAATTTGTAACGAATTTTTATTCGATTCAAAGCAATACGTTTAACTTTGTATTATTAGATAGGATAAAAAAATGATTTAAAAGCTCTTTACGCTAACGCAACTCAATAAGCAACGACATTCCTGCTTTTAGGTGGCAAATAATGTACACTTATGACATTCTACAGCTAGGCAGATACTTTCCAGAAATACTCTTTCTTAAAAAAAATTACGTCCGTTTAAAGTGTATACCTTCTTTTCAGAAAATAGTTAAAGATCAGTTTTACATATAACGCTGAATTTGAAGAAAAAAACATTTGTTATAGGGCAGGAATTCTTAGTCAAATACATATCTAAGCTGTCAACCTAAATCGAGATATATTTTCTACATTGAATAGTTTCATGCAGTTTAAATATATTAAGTCAAATTTAAAATAAAATGTCATTCCCACAACTATTTTATTTTGTTTTATCACGTAAAATCCGGTGTATAGCGTGCACCCATATTTTCAAGCTGCATTTTTTAGGTGTATTTGTCGTATAATGAGCATCCCATTTTGAATAAGAACCCTGAAGTGTACGTGTGCAATACTATTATGTTTTTAAGTCATTTATTCGAGATATTATCCAAAGATTATGTGAAAAAAATAATATACTTCTAGATCTACTACACTTTAAGTTCATTAGGAATGTCATTTATTTTAAATAAACAGTATTCCGATAGATGTAGAAGTCTTAATTTTTTTCTATGTTGATATCTTTTTTATTTTTATAGCTCTAATTTTTATATACCCGGAGTATAATGCGCACCTGTAAATTTCCCCTTAAAAAAATGCTGTAAATTTCTCCTGTAAAAACCCTTAAATTTTTTTGTGTTAAAAGTGAACGTTATACGGCAGATTTTACGATTGGTCAAAAAAAAGTTTCTTTATATTTGTGTACTATTTATGTCTATATAAGGGCTTTAAAACGCTGAAATCGAACAGTTTATTTTAAAAATTTGATTATCTTCATAGATTTTATTTTACTTTCAATTTATATAATTCATATAATAAATTAAATTTTAGCATCTAAATCTTTAATAAAATAATACATAATAAATCATTAATAAAATAATTTTATTATGAAACCAATTAATATGAAAAAGAAATGATAAATAAACCATTTTTATCCATAAATAAACATCGAAACAGACACAAAAACTGATAAGATAATTAGTACTATTTCAATATTTACTCTTTTTATTATCTTATAAATGTGGTCCAACTATCTTACTACATCCAATACTAAAAACTTTTTACTTCAATTTCTTCATATTAGTTAATTAGAGCGTTTCATTAATTAATGTGAAAATGATAAATGTTGCAAGAATTAACTATCAAATGAGGATTTTTAAAAGTAAATAAAGAATAAAATTTAGAATACATAAAAACGAAAATATTTAAAATTAACAGTACGAAATATTAATAGCATTTAATAAAATATTTAACAATCATTTTTTTTTTATATGTACGTTAGATTTGTAAAGAACATATTCTGTTTTTTTTTATCACTGCATTTAAAAGTCCAAACCATGTGAGCAAATACGCAATGAGTTAGATAATCCAAACTCAAACATTTTTAGAAAATTTCCACCTAATAAATAATTTGAATAAAATTACTATTGTTTCTCATTTGTTTCCTTAGCAGAGACAAGTTTCACATTTTTCGTGGAAACCCATCAAGTTATAAAGTATTTTTGTAATAATAATATTCATCGCTCTGTATCTGACTTACCATCGCTTTCAGAAAAAGAAGGGACGTTAACAATCAAATATTGAAAAAGTTTAAGCAAAGCTTCATTCCAGAGAAACTGTGATATTTATTGGTAAACGTAAACAAAGTGTTTTTGTTATAGTTTTGTAAAAGCATATGCTTAGAATTTATGGAATGCCACAAAGATTGTAGAGTTAGATATCGCATCTAATAACTTAGGACTTCATTACGTTGAAATTTATCTCTTTTTCAAACTTTGCTTAAGTTATGCTGTTGTTTGGATAAGGTAAATAAATAATTTGAATGTTTTCCTGCCAAAGTATTTTGATTGTTTATTTTATAAATGAGATAAATTTTAACAATACACAAATACTTCTAATTACTAATGCAGTTATGACAAACACAGGAATGTATTTATCTTTTATCAGTTAATTTTTATTTTAACCCATTGATCCAGTGCTTCTCAAACTTTCAATATATTTGCCAGCCAATATTAAATCCTAATTTTCATCGCCCTCCTTCTCCGTACAATAACAATTTATTGAATTCAATAATACTATGCTTTGACGCTAAATCCACAATACGACTTTAACCTCTTCAGTGCCACCGGCATTTATATCCGTCTCAATCAGCCAGTGTGTTAATTGCCCCGGACGTATATGTACGTCTTTCCAAGGTACGATATTTTTTGTGAAATGATATCCACAAAATTATTCTGAAGTCTTTGGGATGCAATAAAATGGCTTCGACAGTATTTGCGAAGGATTTTCTTATTTCAGAGGATTTGCTTATTTATTCTTTTTCTACCCCCTAATACACCACAAGCGCTAGCTTATATTTTAAACGGTGACATTGGGAAGTGAATCGCGGAATTTTTTTAATCGGTATTTGAGAGATTAATTATAAACCTTACACAAAATATCAAGATAAGTGTTGATTTTTGCATATAATTTTATATATCACAAGCACTGGTAATTATTAAACTTGTTCTTAACTTAGTATTGTTAAATAAATGATAAAAGTACTGATATATTTATATGTATATAATATCAGTGTATATGTGTACTTTATTTCTTATTTTGCCAGAATGTATTTTGCTTGTTTACTTTTAGTAAATCAATAATTTTTTTAAATAAATTTTGTTTTCGACTTTTCGATATGCTCGCGCTTCCCTCGTAGGGTTATCACGCCCCCCTAGTGGGGCGCGCCCCATAGTTTGAGAAACGCTGGCTTAACCGGTTTGCCTGAGCATCGTAAGGGCTCCTGAAATTTGACCTCAATGGGTTTGGCAGTACGCTGTACAGGTACTGATATTTATTTATTTCTGTCTTTGATTTGAACATTAGAATATATTTTTAGTTCGTGTAGTGAGATTGTTATTGCTAATGTTTTAAGAGATGCAGTTTGCCCATGGAACTGAAATGATTCTCATCCGAAATTTTATTTGTAGTGAAGACGGGAATCTTTCTTTGAAGTCACGAATTTCACACAGTTCTCGAAAATTTTCGATAAAGACAAAGATCGGCAAGGCAATGTGTTGTAGTTGGTTACTTCAGAAAGGATGAAAATGGAAAGATAACACAAAAAGAGCCGATATGTTTCAGTTCGGATTTCAATGTAAGATTTTATGTTACACCCCCCGTGCTTCAAATTATGTGTATATATATATGTGGGATTATGGTACAGTTCTAGGGGTATTCAATGATTACACTCGTTTTTTGCTAAACTAACGTTTAATGTTGGACAATAGATATACAGTTCTACTCACTACGACAGACGTTTGACACATATAATAAAGTATTTACAATTCGATTAAACACCTCTGGCTCTTAACGACAGTTCTGGTACAATTGATGATGCTCAATCTTCACGATAGTGTTGAGAGTGACCTACGCGTCTCTCTTGTGAACAACGGGTGATGGGTCCCTACTTGGCCACTGTTCTCGTCGCTCTCTTTCTCAGCCCCTGATCATCGACCTCCGTGTCTAGAGTCCGCTCGCTGAATTCCCCATCTCCTTCGTTAATTCGCTGGTGGCTGCGTTGTCAGCGCTCTCTAAAGAATGTTCATGTGGAAATTTCCCTCAATACATATATACATACGCAAATAACCCTCAACTATTATAAAAAGAGGTACGAACATATAAAAATTTTTTGTTCTCTTGAGAGAAATTCTTTTAAGATATATGAAACAGTCCCCAATGCTTGAGAGTGTACTAGTAAAAAGTAAACACGCACACGCTTGGGGGTTTTGTATTCCCCAATTATAAAATTAAAAAAAGTGTGAAAATTTTAAAATTAAAAATGCTTTCATTTTCTCATTCTGTTTAGTAGTATGCTGAGTAATGTACAATAAAAAATGCGTCCTTTTTTTAAAAGTATTTTGGGCAAAAAAAAAATATTGGTTAAAGGGCTAAAAATAATAATTTTCCTCACTTTTAGAATCCTTTAATTTAATATTAATTTAATTAATTTAATATTATATAAAAGACAGCTAAATATTCGACAAAAGTGCCAAAAAATAAAGTTTAGTTCAAAATACAGTTATTTTCCATTAAATAAGAAAAATGCTAATTACATTATTATTGTAGCCTACTTCTCTCCATCGATGAAATATAAAAAAAAATTCTACAAGAAAGCGAAATAGAAATTCAGTGCTAGATTATCCTTTTGAGAAATATTATATCTGATTGAACTGGGACACTAGAAGGAAAAAAAACAATCAATCAATAAAAATGAATCATTGAAAAAATGTTTGAATAAACTTTTCAAAATTTGAGGGGGAGAAAATTTCAAAGAAAATGATGGTTACACTTTATCTGTGTTCTTTTTTAACTTCGTTGTAGCGTATTGAAATTCAAAATGACGTATGCATCCCCCCCCAAATTTTTTTTTAAATAACCTTATTTAAATATCGTTCTATTTTGCAACATATCCCGAGGCAATTGATGCATCATAATTCGGTCTTTTTATTCTAACTAAATGTAAAATCCTCATAATATAAAAAATAGTCAAATGGTTCGTTTGTTATAAAGAAAAATAAAGTGCTTGAATATAAATATAAATAAATGCGTATTAAACTATTCAGTGCCGCTCAATTAAGCTTAACTTTTCTACTTTATTAAGTTTGTATTCAATACAGCATACTTTTTCAGAAATAAATAAAAAAAATTTCTAAAAGAATAGCAGGTTCTGTTTTGGGGGATATCTTTTTTGTGAAACACAACTAATCTTCCCTTTCGTATTTAATTGTTTAAAACAAACGTTAATCGGAAAATAAGCGTTATGTGTGGGATATAAATGTTAATATATATATATATATATATGTATACATATATATATGTATATATATATTGTCACGGAGTTCGAAAGAAGTACACAGTTCAATTAAACAAACAATTAGATTTATTCTAACGCTTGAGCTCGATACAACACTGGACTGAGAACATGCCCAACTGGCGATGAACTCTGCTTTTATACACTTCGGAATATTCGAGAAATAACCAGTATGCACTCTAAAGAATGATCTGGATTCATCTAGAACCTAGAGAAACAATACATTAAAAACGGAAACAAAATTCCAGTCTTTGATAAATCTGCCGGGGCCGGATTCGAACCCGAGACCCGAGGAAGTTCAGTCCAACGCTCTGCCAACTCGGCTATCGGGACTTGTAGCAAATTATGCGTGTGGCATTGCTCCCCTCGAAAAAGAAGACAGCGCCCCGCTGTCATTTTGTTCAAGGGTCTTTATTCTGGAACGAGTGATGGGTCCTTTGTATGATTCTTTGGGAGGAATATCCTCGGTTTCGATTTGCTCGGCGGGATCATGGTACGGTTTCATACGCAGTACATGGACAACTTCTCTTAGTTTTTTTTCGTGAAGCAGGATCAAAATCTTGTACTTCGTAAGTCACGGCTGATAAACGGCGTAGCACCTGATACGGTCCGAAATACCTTCTTAAGAGTTTTTCGGAGAGACGACTTTTCACTGGAGTATAAACCCATACGAGATCTCCGGGAGCGTAGGATACCATTTGGTGTTTGGAATCGTAACGTCGACGATTTTTGTCTTGAGCTCTCAGAGTGTGCACTCGGGCTAGCTGTCGTGATTCTTCGGCTCTGGCTGCTATCTTGGTGATGTTATTGTCATCAAAATCGTTAGGACAGAATGGTAGCATTGTATCTAGTGTCGTTTCCGCTTCACGACCATGAAGTAAATAGAACGGCGTAAAACCTGTGGTCTCTTGTTTAGCGGTATTATAAGCGAAGGTTACAAATGGTAGAATTTCATCCCAATTTTTCTGCTCTACATCCACATACATTGACAACATGTCGGCCAAGGTCTTATTGAAGCGCTCCGTCAGTCCATTTGTTTGGGGATGATACGCCGTTGTGAAACGATGATCAATGTTACACAAGTCGACGAGAGGAAACAAGTCTGGATCGAAAGACGGCTCCACGATCTGTGATAATTACCGAGGAGCTCCATGCCTGAGGACAATTTCTTCAAGTAAGAACTTCGCTATTTCGTCGACTTCGGCTGTCGGCAAGGCTTTTGTTATTGCATATCGTGTTGAGTAATCCGTGCAGACTATTATCCATTTGTTTCCATGAGCAGACTTTGGAAATCTCCCAAGGAGATCAATTCCAATGCGATGGAAAGGAGCTATAGCTGGAGGGATGGGAACTAAACGTCCAGGTGGTCGTTGAGGAACGGACTTTCTCCTTGGCATTCCCGACAATGCATGACATACCGAACGACATTTCGGTACATTCCCGGCCAGTAAAAATCTTGCGTATCCTGTCATAAGTTTTCGCGAAACCAAGGTGTCCTGCGGTGGGGGCGTCATGAAAGTGCCTTAGTATGTCTGCTCGTAGATGTTTAGGAATGACTGGCAACCACAATTTTCCATCTGGATCAAAATTCTTCCTGCAAAGGATACCGTCGATAAATCTGAATTCTTCGTTTTTGGATGAGTTGCTCAAAAGTTTTAATTTCGCAAGGTCTTGATCCTTTTTCTGTTCCATCGCAAGGTTCATACGTCGTGACTGCTAAAAATTTGTCTGATGTTTCCGTTTCCTCTTCCACTGGATTTCTCGAAAGAGCGTCGGCGTCACTATGCTTCTTACCGGTTTTATATTTTACGTCAAAATCATGCTCTTTGAAGTCGGAGGGCCCATCTGGCAAGCCTTCCTGAAGGATCCTTTAAATTCATGAGCCAGCACAAGGAATGATGGTCAGTTACAACAGTAAAGTGTTTTCCGAATATGTACGGCCGAAATTTGTTGGTAGCCCATACGATGGCAAGACATTCCCTTTCTGTGGTGGAATAATTCTTTTCGGCTTTTGTCAGAGTTCTAGAAGCGTATGCTATAACTTTCTCGACATTATTCTGAATTTGTACTAGACAGCTCCGATACCGTACCCGCTTGCATCAGTATGGATTTCTGTAGAAGCTCTTCGTCGTACATCCCCAATACTGGATCCGAAGTAAGTGCTTTCTTAAGACTGTTAAATGCTTCCACCTCTTCAGGACCCCAATGAAACCCACGCCACTTTTCAGCAACGACTGCAAAGGTTCGGCGAGATAACAGAAACCTTTAATAAATCTTCTAAAGTATGAACAAAGGCCAAGAAAACTTCGTATGTCATGTATATTCTTTGGAGTGGGAAAATTTCTTACGGCTTTTATTTTGTCGGGATCGGGACGAACGCCATTACTAGATACAAGATGGCCCAGAATCTTTACTTCTTGGGCAGCAAAAAGACACTTTGAATTTAATTTAAGACCAGCTTCCTGAAGACATTTTAGAACAAGTCTTAATCGTATAAGATGGTCTTCAAAAGTTTCTGAGAACACTATTATGTCATCTAGGTAACAAAGACACATAGTCCATTTAAAATGGCGTAGCAAATTGTCCATCATTCTCTCGAAGGTCGCAGGTGCATTACAGAGACCAAACGGCATGACTTTAAACTCGTATAAGCCTTCGGGGGTAATAAATGCCAGCCTTTTTCACGATCCGCTTCGTCTATTTCTATTTGCCAATAACCAGATCGGAGATCCATGGAAGAAAAGAACATGGCACCTTTCAGACAGTCGAGCGTATCGTCAATACGAGGCAGAGGATAAACGTCTTTTTCGTGACGCTATTCAGCTTGCGATAATCGACGCAAAAAACGCCAACTACCGTCTTTTTTTTTTCTTACGAGCACAATGGGTGATGACCAAGGACTTTCAGAGGGTTGGACGATACCTTCATCAAGCATTTTCTGAACCTCTTCATGAATGATGCGTCTTTTCAGTCGGCGAGACTCTGTAGGCTCGTTGGTTGATTGGAGCATGATCACCAGTAAAAATCCTGTGTTTCACATTCGTCTTCGCGGCTGTCGACTTGTCGGTCTTCGTGAAAAAGCCCAGAAAATTTCCGGAGTAGTTCGGATAGCTTGTTTCTCTGTTCGTCACTTAACTCGGGTGACATCATTAACGAACAATTCATCTGTGACTCCGAAGTTTTTTGCTGGTCATCCAAGCAACCCGATGTGTCGGAAATAACACATAGATGCCCTTCATTTAGTGGTTCAGCTTGGCCTATGCACATTCCTCTAGGGATGATTTGGTTTCGAACTGCAGGTTGGTAACCCAGACATCACTTTTTCCGTTACGATATGTGGATACCATGGACGGTGTAGCAATATTTTTCTCGAAGAGCAAATGTTTGCTGCCGTCTAGAACTACATTTATGTCTCCTCGGGTTTGATATCCTGATACTGTTATTCTAGTTAAAGAATGCGGCTTAAGTGTATAGTCCCCTGGTGGCATACAAATTCCAGGCGTCAGGCGCTGTGGAGTCTCGACAGATGTCTTCTAGAACAAGTTCATTTTGTCCACAGTCTATAACGGCTTGAGACGCTCTAAAAAGTCCCATCCTAGGATGACGTCATGGCTACAATGTGATAAAACAATAAATTCAAAAGGCAGTTCTCGATTGTTTATACGGACACGTAAACACATTTCCCTATCGGCCGAACAAAATTTCCATCCGCAACTTTCAGCATAACGCTCTTGGCATCAGCAAACAGAACTTTCTTTAAAAATCGGCGATACTTATCGGATATGACAGAAAACGATGCCCCAGAATCTACTAGAGCACGTATCGGCTTCTTATCTATTATTACGTCTAGTTGGTTACCAGTCATCTTGGCGGTCGACGGAGGATTTCCAGTACACGCGGCCTCACCTCCTTGGAAGGTCGCTCTCCTTAGTTTTCCTCGCCCTACGGCCTGGCGACTGACTGGATCGGCGATATGGCGACGGGGATCTGTAACGACGTATTGGGATCGGCCTCTCGTGGGACTTGGCGTAAAACGGCGAGAAGAGTTTGGTCGGCGTATTTCTTCTTCAGTGCCAACGTCGTCGAAGTTCCGTCGGCGGTTTCGAGAGTTGTCAAAGACAGCCTTTCTCTCTCGGCAGTAGCGCATTACATGTCCAGGACGTCCGCAGTGGAAACAAACAGGTCTGTTGTCAGCCGTTCTCCACACATCTGTTTTTCTTGGTTCAGGTGGGAATTTCTGAACAGGAGCTCTGTATTTCCTGGTTACAGCGGCGTATGTTGGTCGTGGTCTAGTTTCTGTAGGTTTTGTTGACACTGGGGCCAAAACCCTTTCAACTTCGTCTTGAACGATCTCTTCTAAGGATTGGGGATCGGAGTCCAAAGATTCTTGCGTCTGGTTAACTAGTCGATGGACTTCTTCTCGTACGATTGTGCGAATAAGAGAGACCAAATCAGTCTCATCCGTCAGGATGCAACCGGTACGACGTTTGGAAGCCTTTCAAATCTCGGTCGACCAACTCTCTTCTGCTTCATATCTTCGATATAGTTGCACCATTTGATAAAACTTGCTGTGTCGTTGATTTCTCTCGTCAACAGGGCCTGATAAATATCCTCAGCAACACCTTCATTAGGTGTGACACTTTTTCGTCTTCTTTCATCAGAGGATTTACCTCTTTGGCAAAGTCCTAATACACTTTGTATGTAGGACTGTGTACTCGCCTGAACGCTGGGCTCGGCATTTTAGTTGTTCTTCTGCCCTTCTGGTATATTTTTGACGGTCACCGAAAAGTCCACTTAGTCCATTTTTAAACGCTTCCCAGGAATCTAAGGCGTCTTCGTTGTTGACATACCACCGTCTCGCAGTTCCGTCAAGAAAGAAATAAACGTTAGCCAGGCACATCATGTCATCCCACTTGTTAAAGTTGGCTACTCGATCGTACTTTTAAGCCATTTGAGAGGGTCTTCCCCAGGCGCCTCGGAAGGTCGATGGGCTCCTCCATTGCTGTAACGAAGGTGTTACTACAGCGGGCTTGGCTTGCTCGGTCGGCATTTTTGTCCTCTTCCTACTATTTTTTAACAGTCCGAATTCGGGGGATAATCCTCTTTAACCGGAGGCTCCTGCGAAGGTTGTCACTATTATCCACGTTTGACGTAATTGTACCCCGCGCCTCCACCCAAACTTGTCACGGAGTTCGAAAGAAGTACACAGTTCAATTAAACAAACAATTAGATTTATTCCAACGCTTGGAGCTCGATACAACACTGGACTGAGAACATGCCCAACTGGCGATGAACTCTGCTTTTATACACTTCGGAATATTCGAGAAATAACCAGTATGCACTCTAAAGAATGATCTGGATTCATCTAGAACCTAGAGAAACAATACATTAAAAACGGAAACAAAATTCCAGTCTTTGATAAATCTGCCGGGGCCGGGATTCGAACCCGAGACCTGAGGAAGTTCAGTCCAACGCTCTGCCAACTCGGCTATCGGGACTTGTAGCAAATTATGCGTGTGGCAATATATATATATGTATGTATGTATATATGTATATATGTATATATATATATTTATAATTTATAATATATATAATATATATATATATATATATTTATAATATATATAATATATTTATATTTATATATATAATATATTTTATATATATATAATATGTTTTATATATATATATATATATGTATATATATATATATATATATTTATAATATATATAATATATTTTATATATATGTATATATATATATATATATTTATAATATATATAATATATATTTTATATATATATATATATATATATATATATATATATATATATATATACATTTTCCTTGCGTGTTTATCTTGTTTATATAAAAAAAATATTATGCCAACTTCTCATTTGTGCCTATATAAAGTAATCAGTGTATATGTTGTCTATGAGTGGATTAGATTTTAGTTATATATTGCTCATTGTTTCACTTTATTGTTACTCTTATTGGTATAAGCTAATTTAAATTTTGCAAAGCTAGCAGTGAAATTATGTCGAGGAGGCATGAAGACGAAAAACAGTTTCTAAAATTGGCCTTTAATAATCAATCAAGTCACTGCGCTCGTTACTGGAGCGATAAACCAATAAGTTCAAAAAGCAACATTACCAGCGGCGACATCCGATTCGAACCACCTCTAATATTGAATTAATTTCTAATCTAAAATGGTGATCAACCTGCAGTTGCATGGCGCCAGCCTTTCTCTCCCTAAGAGAGAAACCTTTTACACACTTATATTTTCGTTTTCCTTCCTTTAAACACCATAAAGGCCGAGTTTAAATACTAGCTCGATTTGGCAGTTGCTGCCAACCTCAAATACGAAACCCGGGTTCGTCAGGTGTTGCTTACTTTCATTGAGATCATGGAACGGGATTGGAAAAACAGCACAAGGAGATCATAAAAATTTGGATCCGACTTTTTTTTAAATGTCTAACAATCTTTTCCAATCTCTCGTACCATTATTTTTCTACAAATCAGTAAATTAATTTTAATCACATATAGCAATTTAACACAAAAAAAAAATTACAATTTTTTGTTGTAATAAAACAATATTTTTAATCTTAAGAAACAAAGTCTTATTTCAAAAAAGAAATAATTTTCTAAAATTTAACAATAATTTTTCCTTTACCATGGGTTTAAAATGTCCGTCATTTTGGTACCTAGTTTAATTTGGAAAACCTTGTCGTATATCAAATTCACTTGAAAATGATAACGAACATCAAGATATGTTTTTGTTCCTACAATTTTCTACCGGTGACTTTGAAAAACTTGCAGCTTGATTATCACAAAACATTACATTTTCACTTAAATCAAATTTTTATTATTAATTGCATTCTTTTAATGAATTCTGTGGTAGCTGCTTCTGCTGCAAACTAACATACTCAGCTTCCATGGTCGACAGACTAACGGATTTTGCTTGAAGGGACAAGTGGAGTTTCGTCTATAAAAGTTATGAACCCTCATCGACACTCGATCATCCCTATTTGTAGCAAAATCTGTGTCTGAATAACATCTTAGTTTTTAATATTTAACTTTTTGAAAGTTCTAATTTTGAAATACCTCGTCCATGACTCATGTGTGTGTGTTACCTCGCGCAGCTAAAGCGGGCCTTAGACTCAACAATTTTATTATTTTCATCCTATCGGTATAAACTAAAGTTTTAAAATTTTTATATTATCCGGATGATCAACTAAATCCCAAACTTTACGTTTCCATCATTACGTTAATTTCTTTATCCATTGCATCATGCCATTAGATGTCTCTGATCTTATCGCCTGTTTGTAACAGGAATAGTTATTACTTCAACCATAAGAGCTTCTTTGTTGCTCTGACAAATCTGAAAAAATCCCTGGATTCGGTATTATCTTCTAAAATTAATAAACGGGATCATACTTAATATTATGCCTCTTACAGTATCTCTCTATTTCGTTAAAAGATTTCAATCGGGTTGCTTCCTCTATAACACTTGTAATACGTTAGATCCACAAGTTACTCCTACCTATATTTTCCACTTAACCCTGTACATGGGATCAAGCTATATATGATTATCGGAAGATACATCTGGTTTTTCAGATGTTGAGGGCGTACTTGTCTTTGAAACCAAACGACTCGTTAATGAATCTTTTGCTCTATTATTATTAAGATGATGATTTTGATAAAGGTTAAATTATATCCAAGGTTACTATTAACTTGTCACCATTCCCCCTTATTTATGAATTACATTAATAGTCTCGACTAATTTATTTTCATCTATTAACCATATTCTATAACCCTTAGTACGTTGTGCGTATCCCATCATACTGCACGCACGAATTTAATTTGTTTGGCACACTAGCATATGCTAAACATCCAGGTTTGATGCAATACCGATGGTTTTCTACCTGAATATTTTTCGTTTTGTACTGTCTTTTGTGACAAATTCGATTCCACATAAGTGAAACAAAGTAATGTACTCCCCAAACTTATGCGAGGAACTTCACTGATTTAAGCAATGTTTGATGCCATCTAGAGCCCGGTCAAATTGAATCTCTCCGCGACCCATCTACTACTGGCGTATATGAATTTGTTATCTCATGTATTTATACAGATTCCTGTCAAGAAATATCCATATCCTTATTACAAATTCTAGTCCGCCATCAGTTCTAACTGCTAACTTTTTTTTACTTAGAAAACTCGTTTCAGGGAAATCTTATAAACGTATGAAGCGTCAGATTTATTTCGGATGGGAAATACAGTCACCTCTTGAATAATCAATTATACTAAGAAATATTTATTACCTTGGCTGGAGGAAGGCATTGGACCACAGAGGTCCAGTAAATAATTCCAATGAATGTTTGATTTTTTACGGCCCCGTCTTTGAATGAAACTCTCTTGGACTTTTGCTAATTTACACGGTATACAATGAGTCTTACCATTATCAGTCGCGTGGAACCCACTATCATTTTTACTAGTTTTTACCAAATAACGTTATTAACATGACAAAAGCGTTGATGCCATATTTCGACCGTTTTTTTTGTTTTAGCGGTTACATCACTAAAAACTAATTTCTTTTACTTTTTCTTTGGTATAATATAATGATCTGGCTGTAAAAAATACAAATTTTCATGGCGTCGCCGAGAACAATTTATCCAGTCTTTATTAAAAACATTAATTTTACCTTTTTTACATACCACCCACAAAATGCTAGCACCTTTACTCTAATCTGGAAACGCGGATAATTTCTCCTCAACTTAGGATTAAATAATACATCAGTCAAAGTTATTTCATGAAAACTCCTCTTATATTTACCCGAATAAGTGGCGCGATTCCTTCACGGGACGGCTTTTATCCTCCGTTGCTAACATTTTCATGTTAGTTATCGGTTTAAGATCTAAAATAACTCTTGTCATTACAAAATGACTCGTGGCGGCAGTATCTATTTATTACACCTTTATCAGAGTTTTCCTCAAATAAGATACAACTAGTTACGAGTTGTTTATCTAGTTCTAAAAAGACATTCAGCTTCGCAAATCTTAATTTATATATTAAACTCTGTGTTAAAAGTTTCATTTGTTGAAGGTAGAGAGATTTTGGTAGAGACTTTTCTGGTTTACAGTTTAAGATGTCCGTATTAAGCATACATAACATCGGACCTATTCTAATAGATTGTTTAACATTTTAATAGTTTTACAGTTAAATACCTTACCACCTTTCTTTTGGTAATCATTCTTGCCATTTGATCTTAAGCTGTTAGCCGTAGCACCAGGTAATAATCCTTCGACTTCGAAGTGAAACAGCTCAAGTAAGCTTTTTCTCCGCTTTCAAATCTTGTTTCACATCAACTGGAATAATTATTTGACAGCAATAAAAGCCTGCTTCAATTTGTGACAACTCTGGTCCTCTTCTTTCCACCTGTAGATTTGTTGCACGGTAGACTGGAATTCCTGCCACCTTATTAATTGAAATCCTATGTACAGGTCGTCCAATTTATGACGCTTTGTGTAGTCTTTGGTTGCCGCTGTCTTTACACGAGATATGAAGATTCCAACATCTTCCCCTGGTTGGTATTTTTGTTCAAAAAATTGATCTAATAGTTGAATTACCCTTCCTCTTGTGACTGGTTCGAAGTGAACATTTTTTAATATCTTCCATGCCGCTAATACTCCGTCAGTTGTTTCCGTTATCAAGATTTTCAAATCTGAACTGATGTTAGTATAGATCAACATCTATCCTTACGAGTTGTAGATCCTAATTTTCCTTGTATGTTGCTTCTTCATCAGTTGCTCTGAAAGCTGGTCTTGCTATAAACTCTTGCAGCCTGTACATAAGAAGCCTTTGCATATCATGCTTCCCGTGTTTCCAGATTATTTGAGGTCAGCTTTTTCGATATGCTCTGGTTGTTAAACTCCATACCTGTTACTCGATTTAGCGAGCAATACGTAA